>JAGPNQ010000037.1:0-287132 GCA_020744155.1 Ilyonectria sp. MPI-CAGE-AT-0026
GGGGTGCCTCTATAATAGCATTAGAGCCTATCCAGGCAATTTTAGGTACTTAGCCGGAGCTGGAAGGGCAGTCTTGCTTCTAATATAAAAGGGATTAGGGGTATTAGTAGTCTTCTAGTTAGGGCTAGTTATTTAGTAGTAGGTTAGGGTATTACTATAAGTTTATTTTATTTTTAAATTATCTAAGTTGGTATAGATATATTCTAATAGCTTATTACTAGTAGCTATTAATAGCTGGGTATTAATATACCTATACTAGGTAGTTGCCCTGGTATCTAAGGTATTTTACTTTTTTAGTAGGGGCTAGGGGGCAGTTTTTCTTTCTATCTAAGTATACTATAATACTATAGTAACTATACCTAGAGTCTTCTCTATAGAATCTAATAATATATTCTATCTTATAGTACTTAAAATACTACTTTAGCTATAGTAATTTCTTAAAGAATTTACAGTCTATTATTATTAATTTATATATAATTTCTTAGTTATATAGTTAGTTTATAATAGTAATTCTATTTACTGCTAGAATTATCCTAATTCTTATTATAGTATTTTTATAGCTTTAGATGGGATTTATTCTAATAACTATTATATTATTTTCTTCTCTAAGTTTCTTATAAAAAACCTTATAATCTATCTGCTAGTATTCTACTAATATACCTTTTACTATTATATTATAGATTCTTCTTAAGATTATTATAATATTACTAAAGGCCTTTTTTACCTAGGTATCTATTATAATATATTTAACTGCCAAGTTATAGAATATAATTACTATATTGCCGCTTTAGAGTCGTCGGGCTGCTAATATAGCTTTTAGTTCTCTAATAGCTATATTAACTGCCGTTACAGTCTCCGTAGGGGTTCGCGAGCATATCTCTTCTAGGGGGTTATCTTGCTTGATAGTGACCTTACAGTTGTGTCGGGCTGGTACCAGTTTCGGGGGTGGAATATAGGCGTCGGGCCTGGCCGACGCGACGTCAGCTCAGGATTGCTGCAGTTGCCTTTCAGCTTCTAACTGGGTATCTCAGATTACTTTATATATAACCTTATAGATTATTTCCTTGAGTTTAAAGTATATCGGGTTAGGTCTGGTAGTCTGGTTATTATTGCTACAGTATTGCAGAATTTTTACGTCGGCAAGGGTGCAGATAATTTTCTATACCTTCTTGAGAATTTCCCCCTGGATAAGACTGAATAGTTCTTCAAGTACCTTCTCTTCGTTAGTATTACCAGCGGTTACTCCTTCAATTGGCGGTGCCGTAGCAGTTTCGTCTCGTTAGCGCTGCCCATACTGGGAGGCGTCTGTGTTGGGGTGGAAGTTGCTGTTTTCGAGGCCGGCGCGACCCGAATCCACTGCCATCGGCTCCGCCACCTCAGCGGTACCCTGCAGCTGCCGCTGCGGCATCGTCACCTGGGTGAATTTGCGTGCTAATCTCGGATTTGATATCAGAATGGATTTTAGGTGAGAGATCGCTGAGATCTCGATGATTTCAGTCTCTTGTGTAAAGTTTTTTACTTATAAATATATAATAAAGGTATATCCAGCTAAGCTATAATATAATAACTAAATAAAAGTCTTTAAGTAGTTAATTACTCTACTATAAAAGTAGTTAAAAAAAGTAGGATTAATAAATAAATAAATAATCTATTTAGATTCTTTATTTTTATTTTAATATTGAATTTATAAAAAGCTTATCCTAAATTATATATAAATAACTATCTCTAATTAAGCTGATAAGTTAGGCTAGCCTTCTTTCCACTTTATATTCTTTCTACTAATATTCCACTGAGTATTCTTTCTTAATTATTTATAACTCCTCTCTGGCATATATTCCACCTCTAATAGAGGAGCCGAGGCTTTTTCGTAGGTTTATTAGGTTTGCTGATCCTGTGGTTTAGCGGAGGGAATACAGAGACTGAACTGTTATATTCTTTACAATAATATGCTTTGCTTCCTATACGCGTGGGACCACCTCTACTTTTTCTGTGATCCTGAAAGACACTGTTTCCTGACAATCTGAGAGCAACAGTTACGCGGGTTCTTCTAGTCACAAGTTCAATGTTTGTCAAGGCGATGAAGATCCATTGCCGCTTACCGCAATCCCGATGCGAGACGCGGCATACTTTGAATGCACCCCAGAGGTACAATAGGGTCAATATGCCATGCCCAAACGAATGGTGTTGCATACAATCTGCTATATGTACTAGAACACCTTGTTTACTAAAAAACATTCAAGATCCATCCACCTTTGCACGCAACTATTAACAGCCAAACTGCGCAACAGCCGCGATAGCGCGGAACCCATCTATTGCCGTGCCAAGAGCTCCTTTGCCTGCCGCAATTGTCCTGCGAGCTCTTCAATTGTCTTCGCCTGCGAGAAAACGATAAAGTCGGGGCGCACCAGTACGTAGCGCGTCGAGGAAAGGAATCGTCTTCGGAAAGCCGCCGGCTCGTAGCCTCTGAGCAACGAGACGCCCATCTTCTCCAGGTCATCAGACTTGCAAGGGAACAATTCAGAGATCCACGGAGCCGTCACTGAGTTGCAGGATGATTCGTCACCGCGCAAAATAACAACGTTATCGGCTACGACGTGCGGAGGGAAGTCCCCGGAGTCGATGACCTGCTTTAATTCCGATGCCTCCTGTGCTGTAACCGAGCCGAGAACTAGGACGGTGAGGATAGAGGCTGACTTCCAGAAAATGTGGTCTGAGAGCAGAACCGGACCGTCGGTCGTCTTGACCCACATCTGGGCAGTCTTGCCGGCGCCGTGCTGGCCTGTCAGAAAGAAGCCGCGGTCAAGGCCAGCGTACCCGTCATTATCCATCAAGGCTCTCCGAGCGATGCCGTCTCGTACTCGAGGCAGGTACCGTAGGATGCTTCCCAGAACACCCAAAACTGCTGCGACAAGCCCCGACTTGTTGGAGAGCAAGACGCCGTTTCGCATGGTCATGGTGATGGCATCGTCGACTCCCTTTCGCCGTTCGAGCGCCCAGTCATCGAGCAGCTTGTGGGATTGTAGCGATAAGGTGGTGCACAAACTCTCATCGCACAGCAGCGCAAGTCGCCACGAAAGCGCGAGGGAATCCCGGACGCCGTTGGCGATTCCTTGGGCCCCAAAAGGGGGGAAAACGTGCGCGGCGTCCCCTATCAAGATCGTCCGATTGTGAGACCATTGGTTGACTACCCTATGGCTGAAGCTATAATTCAACACGCTCTATTAGACCTCAGGCTCACTTCGGCATAAGGATAGGGGGAGAGGGAGTATGAGGCCAGTTCTTACTACGCGGGAGCACATCGCAACACCTCAACGCAATCCCAGGGGAATCGGACGGGACCTTCGGGGTTTATTCCCTGACGTCTTCATGTCTGTTAACACAGGTCCTGATCCGGATTTCAGGTGTGGCCCTTTTCAAAACATACCTAAGTCGAGCTGCGGGGATTGTCAGGTGCGGTGCCATCTTCGCCTCCAACTGCTTCAACACATCTCGTTCCACTTCCTCCAAAGGAGTTTCTGAAGTTAGTTCATATTCGAACCTGGGTCGCGTTAGTCTCACCCATACCCAAGGGGGAATAGGGGGTGGATGGATTCTCCAGACCTCCAGAATCTTTCGTCAGCGGGACCGAACCTGCCTGTTGCAACGGGCATCACTGGGTCATTACAGAAGCTGATATGGGATTTAGCCGTGAAATACTCGAAATGATCGCAACCGTCGTATCACAGCAAATTCAAGGAACGTACTGGAAACCTTCCGGCCAGAATATATCCCAAACTTCCTCGGGTTTGTATCCCAGTTTCCACAGCGGGAAGTATGGATGGGATTCAGGGGTGGGCATAGTGATGCACAGGTTTGCTGCGACCCATTTCGCGGCGTAGTGGATCCTGGCCTGCTGTAAGATCCGATGGATATGGCCTAGATGTTGGGCGTGTACTTACTTTCCTTCTGCCTGTTCGACCCCCCGTGGCTCAAGGAATGCTTTGCGTACGATTCCTCGCTTACCATCAGCGCCAACGAGATATCTCCCTCTCAAGTCGGTTGAAGCTCCGTCACTGGCAGTGAAGGATACCTCTATAGAATCCACGCCCTCGCGACACGACGTCACGGTGCACTCGGTTCTGAGCTGGGCATACTCCGAAGACTGGAGGAGGCCTCGCAGTTCTTCCTCTATTGAATGATTGGTTTAATAACTAGGGCATCGGACACTGTAGCTGTTATGCAATGGTATTCACCTACCTAGGCGTGGCTGCAGGATCAATGTGGCACCTGGCAGGCTTTGATCGTGGTAGTCGGAGTAACTGTCCACGCTGAGGAAGGGTTTGTTATTGAACGAATGCCGATGGAAGTGAATCGCCTTTAGGGCTGAAGCGAAGTAAGGCAGGTCATCTTAGCAGTTTGGACAATGGAGATAGACATGTGGTACTCGACTCACTTTGTCCAAACTCAGACAACTTGCTCGAGCTGATCCCGAGCAACTCCATGATGCGGTGGCTGTCGCCAGCAAGGGCAATTGCGCGAGGGTCCTGACATATGTCGCGGTTCTTCTCGAGGACAACAGACTGGTGAGGGTGTAAATATTGTCAGTGCCTGACCGTGTGGATCATAGCATAGAATAGAGTAATGGGAGTGACCGACTCTGACTTTGTAGCAGGAGAGCGCGAGCGCAAGGGCAAGGCCGCTTGGGCCAGCACCGACGATGATTACGTCTGTCGTCTCCATGTCTGCATTTGGTGACTAATCTCGTGCGTACCCAACAAAAACGACGGAGCCGTTCCCTCGTTGGTGTTTTAACTCCGCAAAAACATTCATCGCCAGAGGTGCTCGACGGCCCATCGTATGATGCTTCGACCCATGGTCCTTTCCGGGTAACATCCAAGGCAAGTAAGTCCGGGGTCAAACTGCGGAGGCATGCTGCAAGGAATATATTCCACGGAAGAACTTCTTAGTGCGTGATGCGAAGCCTTTCCGGTCGTCGGAGGAACTAAAGAGTTACACCTACCCCATCAAAAATTCTTCCATGGCCGGCCTTGTCTTTTCTCAATAGCGTCTTATTTTCTACTCAACAATTCTGGTCCCAGTCGAGAACCCTTGAGTCGGGAGATGCCGTCGTGGCATCCAGGCTTAGGGTGGCCGCGTTGCTAGCGTTGTGTCACGATGATTCTCCAGCGCCTCCAGAGCCCCCCCCCAGGGGACCCACCTTGCTAACCAATTAACTCTACCAGCTACCCTATGTAAGAGCTATTTTTCTTCTAAATACATAGTATTTAGGTCTTTCCTATATACTCTGATCACTTGAATGCTGTTCTAAGGATATAAAAAGTGAAATTGACTCAGCTTAAACTTGAAAGCTTGAATTGTTCAGTGCATCAGTAACGTGTTTTATAAGCGAGCGATGCACTTGAGTTACTTTTAGCTGGGTATAGCGGGGAAAGGTTCCTAAGAATTATTAAGGCTCCTTGACAATTTTTGAGTACTTTTGTGTGTAGGTTCTGCTAAAAAAAAATCCAAAGTGCGTAGCTCACTTATATTAGCCGCTTGCTTATAAAACACCTCTTGCGAGGTGACTTTGACAGTTAACTACTCTGCCACCGGGACTTTTATTATAATTAGTTATATTTGAAACTCAAGGATTGTTATGACTGAAGTTGAAGTGGGGCCCAGCAAAAGGGGGTGCAGCGAAAAGTCAGGTGGATAACTTGGGTCCAAAACCCAGTAGTTCTGGCCTTGTTGTGCATCTTGCGATCCGTGATATCCATCTAAAGTACCTAAGATTCCCAAAGCCCTAAATAAAAACATAACATTACACTGTAAGCAAGTCTTTCACAAGTCAAGGGGGGGAAATTGTCTAATCCATACGCTGATTCTTTTATATCCCAATTTTATATCTGTGACGAGCCAGAAGTGAGGTAGCGACTCACCCGCGCGTGAGCCGCTAGTCCTCAGCTCAGAAGCATCTATCGGGGCGCTCTCTCTATTCTATCTATATATTTCAGGCTCAGACAGGTATTAAGAGGCCAGAGATTAATCGATTCATCACTACATACCTATCTTTGGTCGCGAGAGCGCGGAACCATCGCTCGACCAGTGCATCTATTGCTACCTAGCAGCTTCCTTCACTCTTCCCAGATCCGCTTATTACAATATCCTAATTTCATGTCCCAATTCATGTCCACGCGGTACTCGCGTCTCACCCTCTCGTTCCTCTTCTCCTTTTGCTTTGGAAATCGCGCAATTACCCAGCCGTATCAACTCTGCTATAAAATCATCCACCATCTTGAGGTGTTCAATTTCGTATCGTGTTAGCCTCCGTATCGGCATGCTTCTGATGAGATCCGCTGCGGAGCTAAGAAGCCCCAGATCGAGATTTGCTTGCGTGTCAAGCGGGTTCAGGAGAACGTTGAAGAATAAAGTCATTATTGCGGCTGTGGGATAGAAGACAATGATCCTGGGGATTGACTGTTAGAGGATGGTTCTCGTGGACCATTGGTTGGGTTTAAATGTCTCGTCTTGTTCCGTTCAAAGAAGAGAAATGAAGGACGGAGGAGGGAACAGGAGGAGAGGTGCGTTTCACTTACCAAAAGGCTTCACCCGCAAGTCCATCAATCGCTGCTTGAAGATAATACAGAGTCGATCGACTCGCCTCCAAAGCCAGCGCTAGGCTTGAGTCAATAGCGCTGCTTCTCTCTCCTTCATGAAAGCTCGCGTTTGGACTAATAGGGTAGCACCTGCCACTTGCTCGGTGAATGGTGGCCATGAGATGATGGTACTCCAGCCGCAAAGCGATGTGTTGCATGCTCTGTGGTAACTTGATTTCTGGTACTAAACGCGGATGTTGAGAAATTGAGAGCGCAGGGCGAAATTTGAGTGGAATAGATAACCGCCAAGTCTCAATCTCATTGTCCAGCTCACGGATATCACGGAGTAGTTCAGCGTCAGACTTCCCGAGGGCCTGAACCGAGTAGAGTAGTCGAAAAGCCTTTCCCTTCAATTGACCAAGACGTAAGTCTCCAGGAAGATATGGAAACAGGCTCTCGTCCGCAAATGAAGGGGACACTATGTCGTTGCTCAAGGCTGGAAGACAAAAGCAATTTTCCAGGTATCCGTCCGGCAGCGTGAGGTCACAGTGTTCTTGGCACATGATGGGGGGTTGGCCAGTCCGTAACGCAGTGTCCTGATCGAAGATGTAACAGAGCCAGAAGATCATGCGGAGATGACGGATCTCTCGCTGCTTGCGAGTGATTTCTGCTCCGTAGGGCTTGAAATTCGTCTGCGTATGTCCGCCGAGCATGAAGACGATGCGGCAGGCAACCGCATGTAGCATAGCGGCAGATTGTAAGCGGCCAGAAAATATTTGATGCATGTGCTGTTATCGCAGAATGAGCTATCAGCTTGTCGACCTATACTTGACGGGGATCAGACACTTACCAGCATGAAAACGGTCTGGAGGGTCACTATACTGGCGTCCTCGACCATATTGGATAGTAAATAGTGCGCTTTGATAGCACATGCACCGCTATCCACAATGGGGCGCCATGTCGAATCCCCATTGAAAACGCACATGATGGCGAGAAAGGCCAACACACAGCCTTTAGCGCTAATGCGTTCTAGTGACAGCGGTCCCTCCCAGGGCTCATAGGCCAAGTTGACGCTGTCCTGGAAGAGAACAGTGTCAATTGCAGGAAACACCAGTCTAAACGCAGAATTTTGGAACCAATATATCCCCTGTTCAACGATGCTCCTGTCTGGTAACTCATAACGCTGCTCGAGAGAGCCGCGGAGGTGCAAGAGTGACAAGGTGGGTGGTTGGACTTGCTGATGCTTGTTGAAGGCTTTCAGTTTCTGAAATGTTGTCGCCTCGCCAGTTCGGGAGAAAATCCACGCCTGGCCTTCCTCGGAGAACAGCGGCATCCCATTGTGACAGGTGATGTGACCCAGGGGACATCCTGCAAGGTGAATCTGTCCATTTGAGATGTTGCTGGTGCTCAGCGCGCTAGGGGATTCAATATACAAAGGATGGTTTGATTCGTAAGCGGCAAACTGTTCCCCAAGGCTCGCGAAGCATTCATCCGGTGCCTGGGCTTTCATGGATGGGGGTGACATTGTGGAACCAGCAGCAGAAGGCGAGGAGGGGTCTATGCTGTTTCCGAGGCCGATGGCCCTTGCCAAGGCGTTCTCGAGGCGCTCAAGGCGCTCAACCAACTTCTTCTCTGACCCGAGGCTTGGCCTAGGGCGAAGACGGAAACAGGCGTGTTAGAGAGAATACAGGCCGTGTTTACACTAAGAGAGCCTCACTTGCCAGAGGCCTGACTTACTTGGCTTTCTGGAGCTTCCTTTTCCCTCTTACCCGATTGAAGGTACATGTTAGGCTGTGATGGTCGCACCAGTTGCATTGCGCGTCTGCTATAGGAGCATCACAATGAATCTGTTCTCACCATGCAATGAGCTAATGGCTTTGATCGTGGTATCGGTGCCGACGTTCCGTCTCCAGGGTAAGAGAAGGTAGGGGGGCAATTGGATGTGTGGTCCAGGGTAGGAGAGGGTACCTTTCTTTTATGGCAGGCATCGCAGGCCCGTTTTTGCCCCATGTTGGGTGATCTGGATTTAGCAACCAGCTGTCGGTAAAGCGGCGAAACCTCGAAATTGAGGACACGGAAGACACGTCGTGGAGGGGCCTCCAGGATTGATCCGTTAGCGATAACAGCAGGATAAAAGCGGAAGAAAGGATTCAAAGCCCAGCTGTGAGGATCAATTAACTTGAGAAACCGACTGCCATGAATAAATAGCCAGATATCGAGACTTCAGGTGGCAGGTTAGATCGTGTCATCCCGGAAATCAACGATGGAGATTGAGCTGGGAACTTCCGTTGACTATGCAGAAGATACGCTGAAACAGGAATAGCCCAGTGGCTAGCTCCGCTCATGAAGCTAAAGGCCTCCAGTAAGCACACTGGATGCGGCTCAAGAGACTAGTAGTACGGAAGCAGCTCACCTTCACGTGCTGTCCGGTGTCAGGTAGATGCAGTGCGGCGCCCGTTGCATCGTGGTTGAGTCGTGGCTGCGAGTCAAAAACAGGTTAGAGGCTGCGGTGAATTCTTTTTCACATGCTTGGACCAGGCAACCACCACAAACGAGTGTCGAAGCCCGCCATCAATCAAACATCCATAATGACATAGCGCACCGCGAACAAGCCATATATGATAGAAGCTCGTTCCATAGATAGAGTGCAGGCGGCTAGGTCGGCATAGTAGCCACTCGTGTCTCTGGTCTGCAAGACATAGTCGGCCGCATTTTGGGGAAGCCGGTCCTGGGGTCGTACCCGGAGTGGCCGGTGGACCGTGGCGCTCTAGTGTCAACACTGGAGGGAAGTCTAAGAGGTAGGGCCGATGCGGATCCGCATACTGTGGTGTCGCCGCTACACCGAGACCACGCGAGACTCGCAGAGATACTACGGTGGCCGGAGAGGACTGATGCGCACATCGGTCAGTTTAAGAGACGGGGGGCTTACCGCCCGTTGCAGCTGGCTTGAGATGCAACTTGGATTACACGACCGCATCGGCCGTACTGGATATGGAGCGGCATCGCTATAGTCCTTGGCCGGGGCTGTAAGAGGAACGAATAATCTTGAAGTCTCTGTCGACCGTAAATCACCTTTACGATTCACGGCGTGTGGATCTTGAAGAGAACAGTTGGTAATGCAGGGGGGCCATGAATGATACATCAATCCAAGCGCTCACGGCCTGTTAATTATCGTGGCTCCAGCTTTGAGTCATCCAAGTTTGTTCGGTCTTCTGAACAGCAGAGGAGCCTAAAGCCTCATGCTCGGGGTCAAGAAACCTGAGCCAATCGTGATGCAAGGGGGCTTGAAAGTGCCTCAACAAGTTTTCTACGTCCTTTAGCGTGACAGCATTATGGGAAACCCGAGAAAACTTGTCAAACGACTCTATGTTTCTCCAATTAGGTCTAGTGACGACAAGCCAAAGTCGTGGATTACTTACTGATCAGAAATCTCGGTAGGTTCCAGAAGAATGAGAACTGTTCCAAAAAGAGTCGAAGGATATTCTTTTGCGTTCCAAGCGTGGCTTGTCGCTCTGGCTTCGAGCTTGCTAAGGTGGTGTAGTGGAGGTGGAGGATAACTAGCGCCGAGTAGATAATGAAACATACAGCTGGGTCGACGCTGGGTGAGTGTTGGCTATCCCATTGCTTGACGACGTCGACTATGTCCTGGCAGTACTCGAGGGTCTTATGCCACAGACACAATCGTTGTTCCTCCGATTTCTGCGGGTGGAAAGGCAGACAGACCAGAAGACGAGAGACGTGCAGATGAAGGAGACAGATTAGGCGAGCGTGATAGGCAGAGCAGGGTTCACCGTGCAAAACGTCACGCGCTACGTTCATATATCGCGGTGGTAGTGCTAGCCGCACTGCCGTAAGGTGATTTTCGAGGGCTCCTAGACGCCGATGCAAACGTTCCAATGGATTCTGCCAACATAGTTGGTAGAGTGTGGCAGCCTCCCTGAGAATTAGAGTTGTCACCATATGGATATTGAAGTTGAGATGCTTGCTGTGCGAGGTGATCTCCTCGGTGATCTGCCAGAGCGTATCTGTTTCGTCAGGCAGGAATATCCGAGTCTTGCGTCTCCCTTCCTCGCCTGGATCAGTGAGAAGAGATGTCCTGATGCTTTGGATATGCACGAGGAAAGGACTTGCTGTCGTGATGTTCGAGTATGAGTCGAGGCAGAAGATGCACCACCAGACATGTCTCCACTTATCAACCTCATCGTCGACAAGGGGGCCGCAGGCGAGCATTGCGGACTGATTGTCGCTGTCAAGTTGATGAAGCCCATAGCGGTAAGCTTTGCGCGTGAGTTGGCCAATTTGCAACCATGCTTTCTCCCCCGGATGTTGATGGAACTCATAAAAGGCGAGCAAACAAGCCTGTCGGAAGTTATCGAGTGATAGTTGCCCGGCAGACGTTTCGGAGTCTAGGACGGTTCTCGCTTGGAGGTGACTCAAACAGTCGTTGAGGCCTTGCTCAGTCCAGTAACTGGGCCGACCTAGTATCTTGGCCGTTAGGGCAAGGATTGTAATCAGCAACTCCCTGTTCACAGTGCCAAACTCGAATTGCCGGATGAATTCGTCTCTGCGGAAGAGCGGTATGGATGAATGGATTTGCTCGAAGAAACTTTCTAGCCTGGGTGTGGTGGTACAATCCGTCAGACAAGGGCATACCCAGGAGGAGGAAACTTACAGTTCGCGTTCTTGGTCAAAGGTCAAGCAAGGCTCCATAGCGCACAGCCGGTCCAACGATGGAGTTGGCCAGGACGCGGCTGGTAAGAAGTCGCCTAGTGCTTCTTCGGGTACCGGATTGAGGATAGAAATGGTATCAAGGAATGCGAAGTCCGAACCCGGAAAGGAGACTTGCTCGCCTTGCGAAAGTAATGGAGCCACTGCATCTCCTGATTGTGCGGAGGATTCGGAGGACGGCGAGGCGATATCCCCTTGAGCATTGCGGGCACGTTTGCGAACTCCCCTTCCTGGACCTGGCTTCTTCTTCAATGAAGAGTAAAGACAGACCCATCCGCTTTCTAGGCAGCGGGAACACGTAGGTCGCTTCATGTCGCCTACATACCATCAGGTAAGTGACGGCGGGGAAGACAAAACATGGTACATACACTTGACTTTTTTCCTAGGGCAAGTCAGCGAACGTTCTTAATACAATGCAATGAGGCTCGAGGGGACGGACAAGATGCATCGGTCGCATACACGGGTCCTCAAAGGCTGTTCAAGCGTAACCTGGCCATCCCGGGAGAAACCGTCCCAAGCCGCTAGGGTGGGGTGATTGAGACTCATTGCGCCTTGCCAGTCTCTCTGAAGTATTCACGGGGCCAAAAGACGTAAGTGAGGAAGCGGGTCTGTTTCTTTAAACCGGTCGCGCAGTTGCGTTGGGTCATCCAAGGGATACGCGTGGATCTGTGGCTTGGTGAAGGAAAAGGGATGAAAGGAGATCTTAGAAACGAAAAACTCCACGAGGTTGCTTCGCACCGAGCCTGGGCTTCCCCGTACTTCCCCCAGGTCCGCTAATGCGATCTTGGACTGGTGCTTACAACATGCAGGGCCGAAGTATGGACTCTAGTGGCCAAGCCACGGGATTCTCCGGCTTTTGTGCAATACTACGTAGTACGAAGCACGCGTCTTCGCTAAGACTGAACAGGAATCGTCAATATAGAGCTAAAATCTTAGGTTACAACTTTGTAAGTACAAGGCATACTGCAATAACCGCTCATCTAACCATCACATGCAACTCATGCCGTGTGGCCTTTACCCCATCCTCAGTCATCTCAGGGGGCATCTCGGGGCCCCAGACGGATAGCGGACCAGCAATACCCCGCTTCGTGCCTGCGTGAACATTGACCAGATCTCCATCGGTGTAGTGTTCAATGATGAACCCACTGGGATCTCTCCAGTAGTCGAAAATCTGCGATCCTAGAATATGCCTTCCCACACCCCACACAGCTTTGTGACCCTTGCTTGCCAGCCAGTCATGTCCAAGGAGCTGAGTATCGAAATCCTCCACTTCATAAGACGTATGATGCAGGCGATCATGCTCTCCGGGGGCCGCACGGCTGAGAAAAAGACTGTGGTGGTCTGAGAATCGCTCTCCTAGGTCTAGGTGCATAAAGGCAATAACGTCTATATCCTTATTCGTGGGTAGCGAGAGCACGTCAGATGGAACAAAGTTGAAATTGCTCGTGTACCACTTGATTTCCTCATCCCACTTGGCGACAATGAATCCGTAGTGGCCCAGTTTATGGATCATTGCCGGCCCAGGGTGAAACCGCTGGAACTTACCTGAACCCAAGAGTCAGTCCGTTCCACATACTCGAACACACGATGCAGGCAAAGAAAGACGAACTTACCGAGTCTGTGCTTGCTGATGCTCCCGTTAAAGCGTCCCAGGTTGTCAACCACTGCAGACGGGGCGGACTCGCACGCCGGTCTTTCAACCTGCCCAGACAACACGTGGAATAAGAACCCGGAGGGCGTCTTCAGCGTTACCTTGCGACCGCCTCCGGGATACGGAGCGAGGTTTGAGACCTCGGCTCCCTCCATGGCTGCAGCCTTATCGAAGTCCTCTTGGGTCTGGGCAATCCAGGCCCCACCACCAAACGCCGCGGTGCCCGCTGGAGCCTGGCGGGCGACGTAACAGTACGGATCTGTGCTGTAGCCGCGATAGAGGACTCCGTCGTCGGAGCGCCACGCCTCAACTAGACCGAAGTCTAGGGCAAATTTGCCGAAATCATCAAGATCTGGATGCTCGAAATATACATGGGAAATCCGTTCGAGCTGGATCTTGGAAGGATGGTTTTGAACCACGCCAAGTCGGAGGGAAGCCATGATGAACAGTCGGTTGTGCTTGGGAATTCGGATAGAACAGGTGCGGCAATAAGAGTCTTTGGTGGCTTAGACCTTATCTATTGATAACATCCAAAGCCCCACGACGACAGTGGCTATTAATACTGATGGCCTCAGAATGGCGCACTGGATTGACCGTTGTAGGAGTTTGAAACGGAGTAATTCGCCGCGGTTTGAAAGTAGCCGGAATGTGTCTATGTCCTCCGTCGGGAGGTGATGCTCGCTTGACTCGAGGACAGTAGTGCCGTCTCCGCTGAAAGAGGTCCGCGGAAGATCTCCATGTGGAATGTCGACTAGTGAGCCACTAATTTGCTCGAATGCGTTCTAGAACACAGCGATTGCGCTGGTTCTAATTGATATTCAACAGAAGAAATGGAAAAAAAAAAGGTCCTCTCACAGCGTTCCGCTGCACTACCACCCTCCCAACCACCCTCCCACAGCGAGGCTGGGCTTTTTAGGTACAGGGTGGTTCCGCCGCGGAGTAATTTACTATGTTGGGAATGCACGCGCTGCCTTTGCGCGTTCTATCGCCCCATGGGCCAATGACGAACAAGCACGAGGCCGTTACTCTGGACAGTAGCCTGCCTCTACAAGTCGGACACTTCTCCTCGATACAGTCGTTACGAAACAGCGTATGGTTGTTGATCGTGGAAAATACGCCAGTTATATTCACGCCATGTAGATTGTTCAGGACATCTCATTCCTTATCAACATCCTCAAGCTATCGCCGAAGCCCCTACGCAGCACTAATATGGGCATCATCAGCAGTAGCACCAAACGGTCCATGGATGCCTCCCAGCCCTCACTTGACGCATCTAGACACATTCCGAAAATGTATCAACCGCAAGTACGGCCTGAACTTGACCAACTACACCCTGCTCCACAAGTGGTCCGTTGATGAGATCGAGTCCTTCTGCCGCGAGATCTGGACATTTTGCGGCCTGGTCTACACCAAACCCCCAACAGCCGTCGCCGTTGGCATCGAATCTATGTGGCTGCGGCCGCGATGGTTCCCGGGCGCCCGGCTTAACTACACAGAGAACGTACTGATCAAAGGGTTAGCCGCTCACCCGGACGCGGTCGCTGTGTCGGCGTGTCGCGAGGGGGGATCGCGATGGCGCCATCTAACGTGAATGGAGCTCCGACGGCAAGTCGCCTTGTACACCAGTGCCTTGAGACATGCGGGAGTGAAGCAACGGGATCGCGTGGCGAGTAAGTTGGGCAACGGTCGTCACATGATAGTAGTTCAAGCTGAAGCTGACCTCGAACTGTGCAGCCGTGGCGACAAATTCGATCGAATCGCTCCTCATTCTACTTGCGGCCGGCACCGTCGGGGCCATCTTCTTGTCCACGGCTCCGGACATGGGGGCTAAGGGCATCGTCGAGAGATACTCTCAGATCCAACCCAAAGTCCTATTTCTCGAATCCACAGTCCTATATGGAGGAAAGACGCAGGACCAACGAGAAGGGCTCAAGACGGCCGTTAGAGAGCTAAAGAAACGGGTAAAGCAGCTAAAGCGTGTTGTTATCATAACAGGGCCGGCCTGGGAGGACACAGGCCTGTAAGTGTGCATTGGCAGCTCCTTGATCCAGAGAAGAGCCTCGACTGACATTAGACGCCACACAGCCTCCACCTGAATGACTTCCTCAACGTTGAACTCCTGCCACTGGAGTTCACCCAAGTTCCATTTGACTATCCTATCTACATCCTTTACTCGTACGTCTATCGGCGCTCTTGACCGTACAGATTGAGCTCATATTTTTCCTAGCTCCAGCACCACCGGGCCGCCGAAATGTAGGCTGCTTCTGGCACTCGTTGATTCTATATCCGTGACATGTTGAAGGGCAACTACTGATGACAGTATATGCAGGTATCTGCCACGCTGGAGGAGCCGTCCTTCTTCAGCAGAAAAAGGACCTGATTCTTGGTGCCGATCTAGGAGAAGACTCAACCTACTATCAGTATACCACAGTCAGTGGACGAACCAGTCTATTTCCCTGCCAATAGGCCGAGTCTGACTAACAACTTGGCCAGATTGGTTGGATGATGTAGAATATGCTGGTCGCTGCTCTAAGCATTGGGTCCAGAATTGTCCTGTATAATGGCAGTCCGCTCCATCCCTCGCCGACATTCCAAGTCCAAATCCTCGAACAGCAGGGGTACGTCTAACAAAGTCATCCTCTAAGCCTCTTTGTTCTCCTCGCAAGTCACCAATAGATCGCTGATATGCCGCTGTAAAGTGTCACCCACTGGGGTACAAGCCCAAAATTCCTCACGGCGTTTAGGCATAGTCTTCCTGGTGTGTTGTCTCCGCTTCAGAGTCTCCAGGTAGCAGTTGTGCCCGGGGCACCCCTTCCAACGGAGAAGAGCGACTGGTTCTACACAGTGTTCCCTAAGAAAGTCGCCCTTCAAAGCAGTTCGGGGGGGACGGATCTTGCTGCAGGCAGTAAGCATAGCCCCCTAATATCTCTGAGGCCCACAGTAAGCACTCCTGCTGATCATTCCCTGTGGGTACGCAGTCGTTGGCGGCAACCTCATCGTTCCTCTTCACGGATCCCAGCTCGCCGCTCCGATCCTCAGCATGCGGGTCGATATCTGGGACCAGGACGGGAGGAACATTGAGAATTCGGGCCAGAAAGGAGACCTCGTCATTACGAAGCCGTTCTTCAGCATGCCCGTCACATTTTGGGGTGAAGGGGGTCACGAGAAATATCGCAAGGCGTATTTCGATGTCTGCCCAGGCACCTGGTGTGACGGCGACCTCATCTCCAAGGATCTTGAGACTCAGAGTCATGTCATCCACGGTCGGAGTGATGGAGTGCTGAACCCGGGAGGTATGGCATCTGATGCAGTACAAATCCTTCGAGCAAAATGTAGACTGACCATGATGGGTATTTCCAGGTGTCCGATTCGGCGCGGCCGATTTCTACAACGACATCTTCAAGTTCTCCCAAGTCGAGGATTGCATTGCTGTCGGGCAGCGCCGGCCGAAGGACAACGACGAGCGCGTGCTTCTCTTCCTCAAGATGAGGGACAATGCCCGGCTAGAGGACTCCCTGCGTGCACATATCGCAAAGGCCATCAGGAAGGACTTAAGTGGGCGTCAAGTCCCAGCATACATGTTTCAGGTTCGGGACATCCCATACACGTCGAATGGGAAGAAGATCGAGAATCTCGTCAGAGACATAGTGTGCAGGGAGACGGTCAGGGTCGGCGGCACGGCGACAAACCCGGAGTGCCTGAAGGAGTACGGGCAATATCTTCATCTGCCGTTGGTGGAAGAGAAGGCCAAGCTCTAAGCTGCCGTTGCAAGAGAACCATGCGAAGAGATTTCATAGAGCGGAATGCTACAAGGAGACCCAGGTAGATGTAATTGGACGAATAGACCATGGGAAATTAGAGCACGGCATAGCACACATAAGCTCAGTATCTTTGTTATTGACCATTTTGTCCATGTCTAAATATTTGTGAGAACAAGCATCCTCTTGAGGGCAAAAGTAGCCAGGAACTCGCAGCCACTTCAATCCTCATGTGCTCGATACTAGGAAGGATTCTCCTGTCGGGGAAGACTTGCTTCATCCGTCGGTACTCACAACGGCCTGGGCGACGGCTTTCTGGCTCTTAGACAACTTCTCGCTGAGATCCATGTTCGATCACCCCGATCGTCCATTTAGCGGGCGACAAGTTGGGGGGGCCGGAGCGTCGTGGACGTGTCATTCATGATCGCCATGGCGCCGGAGTAACGGGCGCTTAGACCATCCCCAAACGCGGGGAACTCTATACACTAGTTCCTCCGGCGCTATTCCTATGGAATGATTGATGATAGGCCACATCGCGGTTGGTTGGGGTCACGTAGCCATACAGGGCAATCTTGTATCCTAGACTCCAGATGTAAGACCATCCAATGCGACGGGGTTAAAAGGGGGTGGCCTGACTCCATTGACAACGATGCTTACCACTGCATCGGGTCGCAGCAATCACCATAAACATATCGGCCGAGATTCGCGGTTCAGACTTGATTGCTGTATAGTCCGCCTGCTGACTGCTTGAATATTGTAACCAAGTCTTATCAGTCTCTTCATTATGGCTTTGTCTCCTTGGGTATGTAAACTAAAGCTCGAGTTCCGTCAAGCCGACATGCTGAAACTCGCAGTCGTGGCCACTCTGGTGGCGCCTCCTAATCCTCTTTAACGTTAGCATCTACAATATGCTCGGCAATGTCTTTGCTGCAGGCATATCGCCTCTCTTCGGGCTCATTATGCAGGAGTTTCACTGTACCGAAAATGAAGCATCGCAGCTCGGCACGTACGTCTTGTTTACCTTGGGTCTCTCGGTACGTGAAACATTCCACGTGTTGCATGGGCGACGGCAAACCTCCATCATTCTCTCTCGATTCGCACTAACACGGATGTCGCCCAGAACTTCATTGCTCTCCCCTTGGCCTTCCTTATTGGCAAGCGCTACACGATCGTCGTCTCTCTCGTCGTCCTCCTTGCCGCCAACATCTGGAGCGGCGAGGCGCAATCCTACCAATCCCTTCGGAGCGCCCGCATCCTAGGTGGAATGGCCGGCGGCCTGATCGAGGCTCTCGCTCCTACCATAGTCACCGAGACGTTCCCGGAACGCCAGCTAGCCAGGGCCATGGTGGTCTACGTCGGGTTCCTTGCCACTGGAGCAGCGCTTGGTCCCATCATTTCGGGTGCCGTAGCCCAGGGCTTAGGAGAATGGAGATGGTTCCAGAGAATCATGTCTATCGCCGTGGCTGTGAATCTCGTCTTCAGCATCATCATGCTCCCGGAGACGACACACGACGACATGAACCTCAGCGAAGGAGTGGCCTTGGGAGAGCAGGGAGAAGAGGCGGAGACAAGGAAGACGCAGTGCAAAGCTGAGGAGAGCATGATCGAGAACGCCACGAGCATCGCACAGACCTCATCGCCGGTTGAACAACCGACGCTGAAGATGGAATACGTGCGGCGATCCTTCTCCCTGCACTTCGTCGAACTGAACTGGAAAGCCTCACTCATCTCCTTCTTCCAGCCCCTTGAGCTCATCGTCCTGCCCCAAGTCCTCGCCACTGTTGTCATATTCGGCCTGACCATCGGCTGGACTGCCATCACTTCCATCCTCATCTCCATCATCTACGCCCAGCCGCCCTTCCTCTG
This sequence comes from Ilyonectria sp. MPI-CAGE-AT-0026, assembly GCA_020744155.1. Lineage (NCBI taxonomy): Eukaryota > Fungi > Ascomycota > Sordariomycetes > Hypocreales > Nectriaceae > Ilyonectria > Ilyonectria sp. MPI-CAGE-AT-0026. The sequence continues at coordinate 18,579 of JAGPNQ010000037.1, forward strand.
GGGCCCGTTACCTATCGGTCTACTCAACGCCGGGCCACTGGTTGGTATTACCCTTGGGCTCCCCATCGGCGGTGCCCTCGCCGACATGCTCTTCAACCGCGCAACCCGACGATCCAACGGCGTGACCAACCCAGCAACCCGTCTCCCGGCCCTGTTGCCTGGTGCCTTGCTCAGCCCTGCTGGCTGCGTAGTCATGGGCTTTGCGCTACGAGACCCGGGCAATTACATTGTGGTATCCGTGGGCTGGGGCATGCTATGTCTCGGACTTACGAGCTCGGCCAACGTTCTTCTCACGTATGCTGTCGGCTGTCTGCCGACGCGGGCCGGACATATCGGCGCCCTGGCCAACGTGACGAAGAACAGTATCGGGTTTGCTGTGTCGTATGGTGCTGTGGACTGGTTGCGGAGGGTGGGCCCAGTGAATCAGTTTTCCACTATGGCGGGCATACTGTGGGGGTCATACCTCCTCGTGATTCCCATTTGGATGTTTAATAAGACGTTGGTAAGAAAGACAACGGCCTTTGCGTGAGTGGTGAAGGACGTAAAGGGGTTCTATGTTACAGCAGATAGCTGGGGTCAACTCTAAGCTGCCTATAGAGATCCGGATTCAGATGAGCTGTCGATTTATGAAAGACCGACCTTTAATTACTTCTTAAATAGAAATTAAGAGTCTCTTATTATTACAATCTACTTGCAGTTGCAATATTATATCTGGATGCTAATCTTAGTAACTTAGTTATAGTACTGCTATTAAATCAGATTAATAATTAGTTATATTAGTTAGATTAATTAATTTAAATTAAATATAGAATTTTATCAGATTAAATAATTTAAATATAAACTTTTATATATCTAATATATTTAATATTTTATATAAAAAAGCCCAGCTTAAAATAAGATATATTTTTTTAAAGAATTTATATATTTATTTATTTATTCTATATATACTATTTTACCTATATTTAAGTCTATAGAACTTCTGCTATTTTTAATTAATAAGAAAAAACCTTCTAACTAAAAGCTATAAAATAAAAATCTTATTATAATTTTACTTTACTATCTTAAGAAACCATATATTATCTTCTAGTTTATACTAATAACTTTATTATTAGCTTTATTTAAATTTATAAATCTTATAATTATGTATCTTTTAGCTTTAAGCCCTTAAGTTATAGAGGTATCAGTAGGGGTTTTATTATACAGCTATAGCAGCTGGGGCTATAGCTAGTATCTTCTTTCCTCTTAATATTATTTTAATATTATTACAGTTTCGTATTATACTGGTATCTCTCAGTTTCTATATAGCAGTCCCCCGGGCTTCTATATAGTTTCTGGGCTTTAGTATTTCTATTCTTTTAGTTATATAACTATTATATACTAGCAGGTATAAAGTTACTATATTTATACTATTAGATGTTTAATTGCTAAATTCTATTAGTTTAGATATTAATAGGCTTTTTATAGCTATTAGATTATTATTATAATAATATTATATTTTTTATTTTCTTTTTAAATATTTTAATATTCTATTTTTATAAGTTCTTTTTAGATTTTTAGATTTTAAAATTACTTAACAATTTTATTTTTTTATAAAAAGTTTTTTTATTTTTAATTTTTAATTTTTTTTTTAATTTTTTTTATTTTTTTTATTATTATTTTTTTATAAGTTTTTTTTTATTTTTTATTTTTAATTTTATAATCTTAGAATTTTTATATTACTACAGAATTATTATTAATTTATATATATAGTTATTTTTATTTTTAATTTTTAATTATATTGTTTTTATAATATTATTATATTTTTATTATTATAGGTTTTTATTTATTTTTTAAAAAGAAATAAATGTATAATATTACTTAGTATATTAAAATTACTAAGTAAAAAGCTAAAAAAGCTATAAAAAAACTAAAAATAATACTACTATTATATAAACAATACTTAATAATACTATAGCTATAAAAAATAAATAATAATATTATTACTATAAAAAGATATATAATAATACTATAGCTATATAAAAGGCTTTTAATAATATTATTACTATAACTATAAAAAGGATACTTAATAGTATTTTAATTTAGCCTTTTATTAAAGTTTAAATAGCTTATAATATTATTATAGCTATATAAATTAATGAAAATAAACTTAAAATTATTTAGGAGATTTTTAATAATATTAAAGCTATTACTTATAATCTTATTAAAATTATATTAGCTATAAAAAGTTAGAAAAATAAAATTAATAAGAAGAAAAAAAGTAATAATAATAATAATAATAAGATTACTTATTAAGTAGCTTTTTATATATAGAAATATATAGAAGCTAAGTAATACTATAAGAGTATTAATAGAATCTTATTTAGTAATTTTAAGTAGCTTAAGCTAGATTATTTTATAATATCTATATTCTCTTTTAAATTAGTAATTTTTTTAATTAATATAAAGAATTACTTTTATATTTTTATAAATTTTCTATTATATTAATATAGTAATTTTCTTAATTTTATTTTATAAAAAGTTAATAGTTATTATTTAATTTTATATACGTATTATATTTATTTCATAATTAACTTTTATAATTCTAGATATTTCTATTTTATTTATAGTAAGTTATTTTATATTATTTTTATATTATTTCTTTTAATTCTTTTTAAATATTAGTAGTTAATATACTTATTATATAAATAAAAAGTATATTTATATCTTAATTAGTAGTATTCTGGATATTACTAGAATATTACTAATTATTTTAAATTACTATTTATTTTATTAAGTTTTTTTATTTAATTTAAGATTTATTTTATATCTATTTACTTTAATACTATAAGAATATTAAAACTAGTTTAACTATTAGCTATATAAATATCTGTATAGTAATTAATTTCTCTTATTAACTTTAGATAGCCTTTTATTTTTATTAAAGCTAAGGCTACTTTTTTCTATTATAACTAACAGACTATTACTACTAGCTTAACTAGTAGAAATATAAAAAAGCAGGCTGCTATTAAAATAGCTATTAGAGGTTTTAATAGTATTACTATAGCTATTAAAACTAACTACCTCCTCTACTAGCTTATTTATCCTATTAAGATTATATTAAAAAATAGTAATTATAATATTTTTTTAAATTAAAATAAAATTAAAAATATTATTAGTAACTTTAAAGATAAAAAGAAATAGTAGTTACTATAGTAGTATTATATTAGCCTTAGCTAATAGCCTAATATTAATATAGTTTTTATAGATTTAATACTCTTATAATGTAATTTTTATTTATTTCTTAATTAATTAATTCTAGTTTTAGTTTATATATTATTATATTAATATTAGCTTTATTTTACTTATTTTATATAACTTCTACTTTTATTATGAAATAATAGTTAGTTTAACTTAGACTAATTAAACTATTTTACTATATTAAGTTACTATTATAGATATAGTATATTTATTACTAAAATATTAGCTTATATTTTTATAGTTTTTTAACTTAAATTTAAAGAAACTGGTTTTATTATAAAATATATAATATATAAAAATATATTTAATAGTTTATCTGCTATTACTATAAAAATATTGTAGTAATAATATTTTCGGTATTTTTCTATTAAAAAAAACCTAAAGGCTAATATATTCTATTTAAAGCTATATAATTAAGCTATTAATATATTAAAGTTAGTATCTATATAAAATTCTATAATCTATTTTAAAAAGAGGTCTATTAGATATACTAATATTATTATAGCCTTTTTTTAACTTCCATTTAATAACCTTAATAGTCTATTATACTTTCTATTTCCATTTAAGAATATTAGCTGCAATTTTCTCTCTTTTAATTTACCTCTATAGCTATTTAATATTTATTTTATTTGGGGATTTTAATTGGCCTCTATATTTTAAAGGGGCTGCTAATACTATAGTAATAGTCTTATTAATTACTAATTAGGCTAATTTATTTTTTATTTATTTCTTAAAGTAAGTAAGTAATAAGTTAAGATATAAGTCCAGAAGGAAATATTAAGCTTAATTTCTAGGTTTTTTATAAGAATAGCTTTATAGACTTCTACTATAATATAAAGGCCTTTTATTTACTTTATAGCTAGCTTATAGGCTATTCTTCTAAAATTACTTTTCAATTTTATAAACTGATAAAAAATAAAAATACTATAGGCTATAATAGTTCTAATAGTTATAATATAAATTAATTAGCTTTTATATATATTATATCCCCAGATTAATATAGTAATAATACTAAGAATATACTACTAATATATTATTTTTACTATTAGCTTTTTAAGATAGATTAATTAATTAAGCTTTTAATTTAGCTAGACTTTTAGTATTTTAAAACTATTTTTTAGTAATATTATATAACGTGGAAGCTGTATGGGGGGCCCTTCGGGCCTTTATTAGCAGCGTTATGCTATATAATAGGTGTGTGCGCACAGCTTTAGTATAATAACTGCTATTATTACTTGATCTTTTGCCTCAGTAGCCTACCGGCTGCTGCAGACGCTAGGTTATTACATCAGGGCTCTAGTGGCACGATCCCTGTTATATATTATTATATTATCTAGATAAATTAAAATTTAAATTAATTAGTATTTTTTAGTAAAATAGAGGAATTTTAATTTACTAAATTTAAAGATTATTCTACATCTTTTAGTCTATTTTTTATAGATTATTTATATAGCTTCTAGATAATATTAAGTTAAAATCTCTAATAATCTAACTGTAATTAAATTTATATTAACATATATAATAAGCAAGTATAATAGATAAGCGAGTGCAACAAAAATCCCTTACCTTATATCTTCTTTATTTAATTAATTAATTCTCAACTACCCAGTATATCAGGTTCTGAAAATAAGGCTAGAATCCTTCTAGCACTTCAAGCTATTTAAAATAACCCAAAATTAAGTCTCTAACAGGCTGCAACTATCTATAGAGTCTGTTATTAGACCTTATATCGCTAATAAAAGGGCATCCAGTCTTGATGCAATACTATCTCTAATTTACATAAGCTATCTAATCTAGAAGAAGAGATTCTTATTTACTTTATTCTTAATCTAGATTTACAAGGATTTCCCCTATAGCTATATAGTATAAAAGAAATAGCTGATTAATTACTTGCTGACTGCAATATACTACCAGTTAGTATATATTAAGCTTATAACTTTATTAAGTAGTATCTAAACCTTAAGATATATTTCTTTTATAAATATAACTATTAGAGAGCTAACTATAAAAATCTAACTATTATCTATAAGTAGTTTATACTTATAGTAAATATAATTATAAAATATAGTATCTAATTAGATAATATTTATAACTTTAATAAGACTGGCTTTCTTATAGGTATAATTATAAGTAGAATAATTATAATATATATTAAAAGATATAGATAACTAAAATTAGTATAGTTTAGAAGCTAGAAATAGATTATAGTAATTTAAGTAATTAATATAGAAGGCTGGGCGATTTAGCTATTTATTATTAATATAGGCGAATATTATCTTATTAATTAGTATTAAAAAAGTAACCTTCTAGATAATTAGGCTATTATAATAACCTAAAATAGCTGGATTAATAATAAGATAAATCTTAAGTAGCTAATATATTTTAACTAATATATAGCTAATTAATTAATTAGTTTTTATTATCTTTTAATTCTTAATAGATATAAAAGCTATTAGTCTATTAAATTTAAGAGATATTATAAGAAGAAGAAAATTATCTAGCTTTATATACTATCTTATTTATCTTATCTACTTTAGCCCCTTAATATTAGGTACTTTAACTTACTTAAGCAGGCTTATAGTTAAGAGATTAAATATCTAATTAGATATTCTATAATCTATATTTTAAAAACTGAGTTCTTTCTAGCCTTTTATACGATATTTAAAATTACTATAATAGAAAAAAATATTAAGGTAGCTTTTAAAGAAGCCAGGCTTATCCCTTTTAACCCGGAAAATATAATCTTAAAGCTTAATATATAGCTACAGACTCCTATACCAATTAAAGAGATAGCTAGCCCTATAACCCCTTAGGTCTTAAAGACTTTAAAGATTATACTAGAGGCTGGATCTTAATTTAAATACCTTAAAAGATAAATTAGAAGGTATTAAAGTAGCTCCCCAGAGTTAATTCTTAAAGCCCTAAGGTCTCTTAAAAAGGGGATAAAGGCAGTTATATATCGGATTACCTTACTAGCTGCTAAGAATAAAGACCTTTAGGAGGCAAATAAGATATTTAGTTAGCACTAGAGGGCAAAAAGGACCCGGCTATAGAAAAGAGGGGTAATAACAGTAGAAAAAGGAAGGCAAGTAATTAATTAAATAGATATTAATATATAGGTAGCTGCGGAATTATTAAGAAGTAATAGTTAAAAAAGGTCAGTTAGACTGGGTATTTAGTGCTATAGAATATATAGCAAGCCTGGGTATAATATAAGAATATATTAAATAGTAATTAAGATATCTAGGGAAGAGTATAGTAAGTAGTTTTAATTAATTAATTAATTTGCTGTATTTTTATTATAGATTAAAAATAAGAGGTTGAGATTTTTATTATACTTATTTATCTATTATACTTGCTTATTATATATGTTATCTGTAAATTCTATAATAACTACTTCTAGCTATTTCTTAAGAGTTTATATAAAATATTTATATAAATAAAAAAAACAATTAAAAAAAAGGGAGTTTTATAGTATTTCTATATAAATTAAAAAGGTAATTAACTTTTTATTATTAAAATAAAGTTATATAGTTTGCTTAAAAAGATAGCTTTAAATTTATTTTACTATTTAGATATTAATTCCAGTTAGTCTAAGAATATAAAATAACCTAATAAAATTAACTATATTAAATACCCTTAAAATATTAAGTTAAAAAATTATTATAATAGTAAAGTAATTCTATACTATTTTTTTTATTTTAGTTATTAATCTAATTACTATTTCAGTTAATCTTTCTATTTAATTACTTATTTAGTTTTTTAATAGACATTTTAAAGCTTTTATAGTAATAATAAGTTATTTTTTAATAGCAGCTTTAATAATCTTTTTTATTATATAGAAAAGTAAGATAAATTAATAGATCTTAATATAGTTTCTTTTATCTCAGAATTTATCTGTCTTTTTAAGTACTGTTATAATTATACTATAATAATATTAAGAGAAGTAGCTAAATTTTATATTAATATAGGTAATTTAAGCTATAATTTTATTAAATATCTTATTATATATCTTAAAAAGGCCTATAGAGATATTATTATTATCTATTATCTTCTATAATTTTATTTTAACTAGAATATTCTCTATTTTCTTATAGTTATATTTTTAGATTTTTAAGCTATTTAAGACTAGTGAAATAGAGGCTATAGCTCTTTTAGAGATATTATTAAAGTTAGCTTTTAAATTTAAAAAGAATCTTTTAATAAGAATTCTAGCTTTTTTTTTATAATTATCTATAGATTTATTATCTTTAGTTTATTAAAGGAGTAAAATTCTAAAGATATTATAAAAAAAGCTATTATAGAGTTTAATATATTTTTCTATTTTCTAAAAGGTCTTAAAGTTATTTTTTACTTTTTATAGAAAGAGTTATTAGTATTTTCTATATAAGTTATTTATAGCCTGGTTTTAAAGATATTAGATAAAAAAGAGATATTTTTATTTTATAATCTCTTTATAATATTAGTATTTCTATTTATTAAAGACTATAAATATATAACTTTACAGTTTAAGCTTTAAGCTTTAAGCTTAAAAATATAGCTTAAAAATTATATAAAGAATCTTATAATAATATATTAAAATACAGTATAAATAATATAATTAATACTATATAACTAATCAGCCCGAATCGGCTTATTAATCTATCCGCGCTTTAAAATTAATTAATTTCAAATTATCCGCTATTTGGAATCAATATTACCCAATTAGAGAAGTATCTATAAGGACAAGAATAATATCATCAGAAAGCTGGAATTTAGGGCTTTTTAATGGTATATATATTGTTTCTATATAATAGCTAGATTTTGCGCAATTCGTCTATAAAAGACCAGAGACCTCCAGGTAAATTGGGACTTAGATTTTTACTATCTTAATATCGATATATACTATTAATATACTATTATATACTATCTTATACTATCTACCTTTTATCTATATAATACTTTTATCTTTATATTCTTTATAAGAATATTTCTTTTATTATTATATTAATTTATTACTTTTTATTCTACTGCCTTATAACCTCTTATACTATTTAATTCTCTTAATTTATTTTATTACTTTTTAAATCTTTATATTTTATTACTTTTTTAATTACTAATAAGGCTATTTTTACTAAGATATTAAGATAATAGCTATTTAAGTTAGAGCCTTAATAGGTTTCTTAGTTATTTAATTTAATTTCTTTATAATCTTAATATTCTTTGTATTTTTATTAGTTATTATTAAAAGTTAATGTCTATTACTATATATATATTATTTATTTTCTTTTAGTTAAGATACTAAAAGAGCTTTTAGCTTTATTTAAGTTATATAGAGATATTATATTAAAGGAGGATTAAATAGTTACTATAATTAATTAAGGCTTATAGTTAAATCTTTTAATTTTTACTTTTTATAATATCTAGCCTGAATTTCTTATAATATCTAAATAAGGTTAATAGTATTATATCTATAGTTTTTCTAGCCTTTTATTTTATTTTTCTTAAAGTTACTAAATTTTAATAATTAAAAGTTAATAACTTAATAACTATTTCTATATCTCTTAAGATTTTATTATATTTATTTTAAATTAGATAGTATTAGTTAATATCTCTTATAATTACTAAGGGGTTTTTTTAAGCTGTTATTATAGCCTTTTAAAGTGCTTTTTTTCTATTTTTTATTCTATCTAAATTATAAAGCCTTAAAATTTAAAAGCTGCTTTTTTAAAAAATAACTCCTTTTTAATTCTTTTTTATAATTACTATTTACTCTCTAATTTTATATTTCTTATATATATATATTATTAAATAACTGCTATAGTAAACTATATAGTAATTACTTATAGCTAAATAAACTAATTAATTTATTTTAATATTCTAATATAATTTCTATAGAAATATTATATGATATTATATTTCTTATTTTAAACCCTTAATAAGAAAATCTAGTATTTAAATTTACTATATTTTTATTATATATATATTATAATTACCAGAGCCTAAATTTGGATTTTAAGCTACTTTTTTCTTTTTTACTAGAATTCTATCTAATTTTTTAATCTATTCTAATCTTAATAAATATACTAATAATTCCTATAACTTAACCTAATACCTTAAGATCCCTAATATCTATAATAACTCAAATTATTTAAATCCCCCCTCTAGCTAGCACTTTAGATAGCTAGTATCTATACTAATCTAATATAATATAATAGCTTCTAGAACTAGAAGTTATATTAGGCCTGGCTAATTTTCTAAAAGAAGTTTTAGCTTCTTATATTATTAGTATTATTAATATCTTTAGCTAAGTTATATAATATAGCTATTTTAATTTAAATATATATGATAATATTGCTATTAAAAAGTTAATTTTCTTAGCTATTAACTTTAGTTTTATTATTAAGAAGTAAATAGTATTTAAAAATAGCTAATATAATTCTCTGGCTTTTATTTAGGTTTTATAGATAATATAATAATAGATTAAATAGGTTTTTTTTAATAAAGCTTAAGAGGAAATTTAGCTTTTATTTTTTTAATTTATTTTTTAAATTCTAAGAGAATTTAAGATTATATTAAAGTTTGGATTTATAATATAAATATAATAAATTATCTATAAAAAAGCTACTTAAGTAAAATTTACTATATTAGAAATTAATTATAATAAGATAAATATTAGAATAGAAGTTAGTTTTTTAATAATAAAAGATATCAGTCTTTTTTATATTCTATTACTTAAAATTAGATTACTATTTTAAGATTATTAACTATAGATAGTAAGGTTATTAATTATAAATAATAGAGTTAATATTAGAGGGGTTAAATAGAAGCTTTAGGCAGAGACTAATAGGTAATAATCTTATTATTTAGCTACTATTTCTTCTGGTATTAAATATAATATTTATTATTTATTTCTACTATTTAAGATTACTATATAGCTTTAATTTATCTGATAATATTAAGTAAAGCTAAAAATAAAACTAAATATCTTACTTTAAAATAAAAAGAGTTAAAGCTAACTGCTTATTTATATTTTACTAAAGGATTTTTAATTTTATATATTAAATAGAAAGTTTTAAATTTAATTAAAACTTATTTCAGCCTTAATTAAGTAGCTTATTAATATTACTAAAATAATATTTTAGTTTTTTTAAAAGGCTTTTTTAATAGTTATTTCTTCTAGTAGGCTTTATAGCTTTTACAGTATTATATTAATAGTATTTAAACCTATTTTAATAACTTTTAATACTCTATTTAAGTTTAAAAGACAGCTATATTTCTATTAAATTAGAGCTTAAAGTCTGATATTATCTAGTTATAATTAGTCTATAATAGTATTATTAGAGTATTACTAGAAGTTTTATCTATTTTTAAACTTTTAAGTTTATATAAATAGACTTTAATTATTTATTACTAATAGATATTAACTAAAGAATATTATTTTAATTATATAGAGTAGTTATCTTAATATCTAAGGTATTTTATAATTTTAATAAAAGTTAGAAAATAGTTTTTTTTTATTTAAATAGATAGTAGTATTATAGTAATTATAATATATTTTCTTTTTATAGTATCTTATAATATATTTTATTTTATAGCAGCTAAAATATTATTTTAACTATAGTAATTTCTTAAAGAGTTTATAATTTATTATTATTAATTTATATATAACTCTTTTATTATATAATCTATTAGCTGTCTTTACTCTATTAACTATAAAATTTATACTAATTCTTATTATAATATTCTTTTAGTTTTATATTAAGTTAATTTTAATAATATTAATATTATTTTTATAGATTAATTTCTTATGAAGAATATTATAATTTATTTATTAATATTTAGCTGGTATTTATTTTATTATAATACTATATATTCTTTTTAATATTAAAATACTATCTTTAAATATCTTTTAAATTCAGTTATTTATAATAATATATTTTACTACTAAATTATAAAAGATAATAATTATATCTCTACTAGAAAGTTATTAAGCTATTATTATAGCTTTAAATTCTCTAATTACTTAATTAATTACAATTACTATTTTAAAAAAGATTCTTATTTAAATTTTATTAAAAATATTATTTTATTTAATTATAACCTTATAATTATATTAATTAGAAATAAATTTTAAAAAGAATTAATAGCTATTATATTTAATTAATATAATATCTATTTAAAATTACTATAATTACTTTTTAATATCAATTTAAATATTTTAAATTACTTTATAAATAATTTTATAAATAGTTTTTTTTAAATTCTAAATATATTAAAATAAATAAATTAATATTACTATAATAATATAGAATTTCTATATTAATAAAAACATAAATTATTTTTTATACCTTTTTTAGAATTTCTTTTTAAAAAAAATTAAATAATTCTTTAAGTATTCTTTTTTTATAGTATTTTTAGCAGTTACTTTTTTAATTAGTAATATTATTATAATCTTATTATACTAATACTGTTTATATTAAAAAGTATCTATATTTAAGTAGAAGATACTATTTTTAAAGCTAGTATAACTTAAATTTATTACTATTAGCTTTTTTATCTTAATAGTATTTTATAGCTATTACTATAGTATTATTACCTAGGTGAATTTTAGTGCTAATTTTAAATCTAATATTAGATTAGATTTTAAATAAGAGATTACTGAGATTTTAATAATTTTAATTTCTTATATAAAGTTTTTTTAAAGTTTATATATTATTAAATAAATAAAATCTCTAATTTATTTTATAATTTTAACAGTTTATTTTATTATTTTATTTATTTTATATATTATAATTTATATTATTTAGTTTTTTTTTTAGCTTAACTTAATATTATTAAATAGATTAAAGTTATATATTAATCTTAAATAGTAGGAATATATAATAAATACTATACCCAGTACTAGAAGAAATAGTAGCTAAATAATAAGATTATTACCTACTAATCTCTATTTAAAGCTTCTATTTAACCCCTCTAACCTTAACTCTATTATTTATAGTTAATAACCTTACTATCTGCAGTTAATAACTTTAAAATAGTAATCTTATTTTAAGTAATAAAATATAAAAAAAACTAATATCTTCTATTATTAAGAAATTAACTTCTCTTTTAATATTTATCTTATTATAACTAATTTTTAATATAATAAATTTTACTTAAGTAGCTCTTTTTATAAATAACCTATTATTTAGTTTTTTTTAGCCTTACTTAATATTATTAAATAGATTAAAACTATATAGTAATCTTAAATAGTAGGAATAAATAATAAGTATTATACCCAGTACCAGAAGAAATAGTAGCTGAATAATAAGGTTATTACCTACCAGTCTCTACCTAAAGCTTCTATTTAACCCCTCTAACTTTAACTCTATTATCTGCAGTTAATAACCTTACTATCTGCAGTTAACAACCTTACTATCTGCAGTTAACAACCTTAAGATAGTAATCTTATTTTAAGAAATAGAATATAAGAGAGATATCTCCTATTATTAAGAAACTAACTTCCCTTCTAATACTTATCCTATTATAATAACCTTTAAAGATATTAACTATAATTTATAAGGCCCTGGTTATATATTACCCTAGGTATTAAAAATATAAAAATAGAGTTTATAATAAGATTAAATTTATCTAGAATCTATAAAATAAAAAGATAAAATATAAACTAAGTAACTATTTAAAATTCCTTTAAGAAAAAAACCTCTTAAACCTCTTATTATACTATCTAGAATATCTAGATAATAACTAAAAAATTATATTAGTTATATTTAAATATAATCTATTTTTTAATAGAAATAGAGCTAATTTACAGGCAAGCCAGGCTGCCAGTATTAATATTATATTTATTAGGATAAAGCTAGGCGCCTTATATAACCTGGCTAATAATATTAAAAATACCAATAATAATAGAAGCTAAAAATTCCTTGTAGAAATCAGCCGGGATAAATATAACTCCTGGTTCCAGGGGTTATTATACTGCGTCGGGCTGGTATAGATACTAGCTACCTAGGGTACTGGCTAGAGGGGGGATTTAAATAACTTAAATAGGTTATTATAGGTATTAGGGATCTCGGGGCGTTAGGTTGGGTTATGGGAATTGGCAGTATATATATTAAGGTTAAAATAGCTATAGGTTAAAAAAGTTAGATAGGATTCTGGCAGAGAAGAAAAAAGTAGCTTAAAAATTAAAACTTAGGCCTTAGTAACTGTAATATATATATAATGAAAATACAGTAAAATTTAAATATTAGGTTCCCTTATTAAGGGAAATAACCTATTATATCTATATTATAAATTTAAATTTTAATATAATCTTAAATTCTCTTAAAATCTAAAAGATAAATTAGAAACATAAAAGCTAAATTTCCTTTTAAGCTTTATTAAGAAAAAAAACCTATTTAATTTATTATTATACTATTTATAAAGCCTAAATAGAAGCTAGAGAATTATATTAGATATTTTTAAATATCATTTACTTCTTAATAATAGAATTAGAATTAATAGCTAAGGAAATTAATTTATTAATAGCAATATTATTATATATATTTAAATTAAAATAGCTATATTATATAACTTAGCTAAAGATATTAACAATACTAATAATATAAGAGGCTAAAACTTCCTCTAGAAAATCAGCCGGGCCTAATATAACCCCTGGCTCCGGGAGCTATTATATTATATTAAGTTAGTATAGATACTAGCTACCTAGAGTGCTAGCTAGAGGGGGGATTCAAATAATTTGGGTTATTATAGGTATTAGGGATCTTAGAGTATTAGATTGAGTTATAGGAATTGTTACTATATTTATTAAGATTAGAATAGGTTAAAAAAATTAGATAGAATTCCAGTAAAAAAGAAAAAAGCAGCTTAAAATTTAAATTTAAGCTCTGGTAACTGTAATATATATATAATAAAAGTATAGTAAATTTAAATACTAGGTTTTCTTATTAAGGGATAGTTTATATTATACTTTAGGCTAAATCTAGCAGTTAGAATTAGTAGAATTCTTAGTTATATATATTTAAAAGAAATTAATAAAATTAACTTTTAATTTTAATAATTTTATTTTAAATTAAGCTATAAATAAAATAGTTTACTAATAGATATATAGTATATAGCTAACTAAGAAATATATTAAAATGTTAGAATACTCTAGTATATATATACCTAAAGGGGGAACTAAAAGCTTAATAGTAAAATAAAACACTAATAATAGTATTAATAATACAGACTATATACCCAGTCTATTTAAAGGTTAATAGGATACTCAGACAGACTAAGATTTCTAATTTAAGTAGTTATCTTTTCTAATATCTTAATAAGCTGTAGTAATAGCTATATCTTAAAAAAAACAAAATCTGCTAGAAAAGCTAGATCTACTAGAAAAGCTAGATTTTAAAAAAGGTAAAATTCTAATAGATATAAAAGCTCTACAGGCTCTTTTCTATTCCAGTTATCCTTTTATTCTTATATGTACCTTAACTAATAACTTAACTAACTGAAGATATTTACTTTCCGTTAAATAATACAGACTGATTAAGTTCCTTCTAATTAGTACTATATTAATAGCTTTTAATTTAATTTATATAATTTAATTAGAAATAACCTAATTTTTATTAAGAAGCTGTAAATTACAGCTTAAAAGTCCAGATTATAAGATATTATAAAAATCTAAATAGATACATTTAAAGATTTTTATTTAATATAGTTATTAGTTTTTAGTTGCTATACTATCTAAAAATTAGCTGGCAGAAATCTGGTTTTATAATATTTTATAATTAAAAAGTTATATTATATTAAGATTTTCTTTTTAAAACTATTAAAATTATATATTTTTTCTAATAAAAAGGAATTCCTCTAGAGAATATATAATTCTAATTATATAATATAAACTATATAGCTAATAAATAATATAGTATTAATTAATATATAACTAAAGAATTAATATAAGAACTTAAGGGAATTTATAGAGGGATATTATAAAGAAGGTTTAAAAGAGATAAAAAACTGTAATTAGATTTATAATTAATAAATTAAGTTTCTTATTATACTTATATAAGTACCCCCATAGTGTAGCGGTTAAACACCTGGGACCTCCCTCAGGGAGGCTGTCGGTTCGAACCCGGCTGGGGGCACAGTAACTAGGGCTAAGATTTTAGAGGCTTTGGCACCCTTTAAAATTGAAGCTCCAAGAAGCTGAACCCGAGACCTCCTCGTTAAAAGAGGCAATTGGCTGGTGTGGTCTGTACACAGCCAATTAGAATACAGCGCTGCTGGAAAATACTGTTTGATTTATACTGAAGTGTGAGAAAATTTACTGTTATAGCTACTGAATAAATCGGGAAGGAGGTTTTTATAGGCAGCCTTAAGCTTATTTTTCCTACCAAACTGTAACCCAAGGATTGATAGAAATTACTGTTTGAAAATTACTGTACCCTTCTAGATCTATCTATAAATAGGTATTCGAGTTAGAAGAAGAAAATACACAACTATTCCACATACTTATATAAGTATATAACTGTATAGAATTTAAAATAGTAGTTAAAATAGTAATTTTAATAAGAAAGGTTTTATATATTTATATTATAATATAAAATTTATAAGAAATATAATATTTCTAATAATATTTAAATTAATTTCTTTTTCTTTTATATAATAACTTTTTATATATTATATACTATTTTTATTAGTAGTAATTAAAATATAGAAATATATATTATATATAACTATAATAAATTAGTTATAATAGTATATAATATAAAGATATTAAATTCAGGCCTACTTAAAAAAGAAAGTAGATACTTAAAAAGGAGATACACAGAAGATATATATATCTGACACTCAGCTAGCATCTACTATCCCTGCGTCCGGAGATATCGGCAGCGACCAAGGCTTCGCAGCTCGACGTACTTTTAGCTCGGCTCTTAATTGAAGTCCGATGCTCCGTGTTTGCTTGCTAAGCTCTCGCTAATCACCGCAATTTTCTCAGCCCACAAAACAGGTTATCCAATCAGTCAGTTGATCGCCACATGTAGAGCGGCTTCAATGCTGTACACGCAGTGCGAGATAGTGGACCTGGCGACGTTTGTCAGCGCCTCCGAAGCCCGAAACTCCAGGTTCCTATTCATGGGAATTTAATCTCTCTAGCGGAGGATTGATCTCGTACTTAAAGACGCTGAAGATCCCACGGCATACATCATGTACTTCTCGGTTACATATTTCATCCCTTCATTCCACCCTTCGCCAAGTCAACTTACCACAGATTTAGCACCATCACCGCCAGTGTCCCAGAATTAGCACTAGCCGAACACCATGGTGCCATCAGACAACTTCGCACTTCCCAAAGGGTCCATCGTCATGGTGACAGGTGTCAACGGTTTCATCGGCTCCCACGTCGCGGACCAGTTCCTCCAATTCGGCTTCAAAGTCCGCGGCACCGTCCGCGACACGGCGAAGAATACATGGCTCAGCAATATTTTTGAAAAGAAATACGGAAAAGACAGCTTCGAGTTGGTCTCTGTTCCCAACATGACGGTCGACGGTGCCTTTGACGAGGGCGTTAAGGGTAAAATCCCCGTACTTTAATAATCATAAAGGCTACCTCTTTTGACCCCCTACTAGGAGTTTCAGCCCTTATCCACGTTGCGACTGTCGTCAACCTTAGCCCAGACCCCAACCAGGTTATCCCAAGTGTTATTGACGGCGCGGTTAACGCAATCAAATCTGCCTACAAGGAGCCTAGTGTTAAGCGCTTTGTGTTGACGTCGTCGACTGCAGCGTTGATGCCAGTAAGTCCTGAGAAGCGGCTAGATGGCTTGGTAATCACCGACGACACCTGGAGTGAAGATGCCGTTGAGCTGGCATGGGCACCACCACCCTACGTTCCAGAGCGCAGCTTGCCCGTCTATGCGGCCAGCAAAATTGAGCAGGAGAGGGCGATCTGGAAGTTTTACGACGAAAACAAGAACAAGCGCCCAGACATGGTGGTTAATACAGGTAAGCTCCCAGTAGCACGATATGCGATGATCAACTCCATAACAAAAGGAAGTCCTCCCCAATCTAAATCTAGGAAAGAGCCTCGACCTCGTCCACCAGGGACACGCATCAACCTCTTGCGTGCCTGTTGCCTTGTGGACCGGAGAAAAAATCCCGGACTGGATCGACGAGCCCAGTATGTCATAGGTTGCAGAAGGCCCGCTCAGAATAAATACGTAACTAACACGGTCATCATAGCGTACTTCATCGACGTCCAAGATAATGCCCTTCTGCACCTTGCCGCGGCCGTTCTTCCCGATGTGAAGAGCGAGCGTATTTTTGGCATGGCAGAGCCGTTGAACTGGGATAAGATTCTGGCCATCCTGCGCAAGCAGAACCCTGGGCGCAGGTTCCACAAGAACTTCGCCGATGGCGGGTACATTCTCACGGTTAAGCCTAGGGACAGGGCCGAGCACTTACTGCGGGAGCTGGGACGTCCCGGATGGACTTCGTTGGAGGATAGTATTCTGGGGAATACCGAGGATCTCCGAGACGCGGCTTAAAAGAGTGATGATACTCTAACGAGAGGATGGAGTGTCTCTGCGAAAGATATTACTTGTGCTAAAGTTTCTTCTTTTTGCCCATTTCCTGATAGGAGTACCATATTGTCGCATATCACCACTAGGTTCGTGCGACTGGATATGAAACGCGGCCCGTACTTTGGAGTCGTGTATCCGGTTTCACATTCAACTTGTTGCATCAAGAACTCCAATAATAACGACATAAGCTTATGCCTGAACACATGGCTGTTCAATTTCTTTTGTTCTTTAGATAAATTCTCATTAATTGACTGGTGCTATTAATGATCCCTGTTGAGCTAATTGTCTGACAAAGACTTTATCTTTAAATATCAGGAACGACCTTTCGGCCGTCATACGGTTCGATTCCCTAATGTGAAGATTCTTGATACATCGTGTTGGTGATTATATTCCATAAATTCCTTGGCTAATCCGACAGCCCAGTCAGGCCGTTTGTCCTTGTGGGCGAACCAGCAATCGTTTTCGTGGTGGCCCTTCTTCTGCAGTTTGTATCCCAATAATTCGTCACGGCAAACACGGCTTCAGCGTCGGCGACAGCATGGCCTAAACACCACGGAACGCGTTGCTCCGTCGGTTGTGCCAATCAGTCGACAATCTTTACGACCCCCCCCTTCGCCAACTTAACTCATTACTCGAGTAGAATCATGGACACTGGCTACATTCCTTCACCTACCATAAGAATTGTCACAACCGAGGCGGTGTCGGCAAGATCTTTATCGTTAACTCTGCTGTTGACGTTACTGCTGTTGATATATGCCTGCCGCAAGACATGACTGCTTGCGTAGACGGTTCTCACCTATATAGCACCGCGTTCTCAACGTTCTCCTAAGGGGCATCTTAGGGTGTCCTCCAATCTGTTCAGGAATGAGTCTGCGTGATAACAATGGACCACAAATAAATGGAGGTAAGTTAAACAAGGCTTAGCATTATATAGCAATAGGCAGTATGTACCGCCGACGAAAGTCCCAAGGATGCGATCCCCCACCGTCAGTGCTGCGAGGCCCAAACTACGCCCGGAGAGATGACTGCCGGAGAATGTTGGAAAACACTCCAAGAAAATCGACACGGCGCTGCCCGGTAAGTCCACTCGAGAATTGTACGATAACCTGTCCTGGATGAGGTGAGCATGTTGGCCTAACTCACGACAGGCATGGCGAGGCTAAACGCGTCACTCTTCCGGATCAGGGTCAGTAATCTACATTCCATTTCCGCAGCAGGATAGCTGCGACTATGCCGAGGATAACCTTCAAGGCAGCGGCCCAGATAACCGATGAAGAAGTATAAATAGCTAGGACTGGCCCTAGAGAATAGGGGGGGCCAGAGATCAATACAGTCACAACCCCATCGCTACCTTTTAGCAGCTATCTAGTAGCGTGTCGGCCCTCTTCACTCCTTATTATGTATTCGAGCCCTGACACTCAACCTACACCTACACCTCGTGCCAAGAACAGCAGGCGCCGCTTCAGTTGCCGTAGATAGGACCCTGAACATTTGGAGAATAGTCTTCAAGTAGCTTGCCAATAAAACACTAAACCGCACGAGAAACCGGCCAAGAGGCGGAACACGACGAAGGAACTGGAGCGGAAAGTGGATTCTGTATGGGCTTCTGGGAGATCTGGACAAACCACAGGAAGCGACCATGCACGATGGCAAATAGTGCCTTATTTCCTCTTAGCCATCAGGCGTAATAAACCTGTGTGTGTGTACATACTGCGTAGCACGGGCGAATTGCAGTCCGAAACCCGGGATTACGAACCAAGAATTCCACCGTACCAACTTGACATAACAGTGTTAATAAGTTGACGAGCGACTTTTCTAGGTGCTTTCGTGTACCCTGCCAAGCAAACAAACACATCTGGGTCATGGTCCTCGACTCCAGCTTCTTTCAGTCGCTGAATTGAACATGAATTGGGGCCAAAAGTCAAAGTAAGGTAGATGCGAGGATGGAGGCTTGTTGTACATCTGAGTCTCCCACCTAGATCTAGGTGAAGATCGTGAAGACAGCTGTGCAGACTACAAACGGACTCCTTACTGCTCCGGTACCAATGAACGTTAATGAATCCACAGGCTATGTAGCCAGCAACACAATTTCAATATTCTTTCCTCTCAGCGGAAAACCAGATGAGGTGATCTCAGTGAAAATAAGGGTGGGCGGACAGTCATCGTGGCCTCTGTTTCTGTACCGTCAAGATCAGTTGGAAGAGCTGAAAAGGACGTAATGGTCCGAAAAAAACCCCACAATTGACGAAGAAAGAACTACAGTGACCGCAAAAAATACTTCGGGCAACATTACATATCCGGATGATAAAACCACACGAATCTGAGAATCAAGCTCCATATCCTCCCTCAAGCTGTCAGCTTTACTTGGCGAGTTGCTGGTCTCGTTCGTAGAGCTTCTTGACGAGGCTCTTATCGTCAAATCCCACGCCGATCTTGATGATCGAGTCGAAGGCATTCTGAGGCCTAATAGTTTAGAGAAGCTAAATAATGAAGGCATTAGTACCTTTCCAGATAGAGCTGCGGCTATTGTTATCTAAGACTTTAGGAATAACTTGCTTGATGAAGGTATCGGGGGTTATAGAAGCCTTAAAATAGTATATAGTTCTCTTCTTGACCTTATATTCGACGTCTGTATATAGACTCTCTGGCTTAAAGTTGATATTGTCAGTAGACATAAGGGCCGTGGAGACCTCCCCGATAAAGAGAGATACTTACGCATACGGGAATTTACTTAAGCAGAGCGGCTGGTGGGGTCTAAGATTACTGTAGAAGAATATAAGATAAAGTCCGCGCGGCTGTTAATGTAATAATAAATATAGCTATTAATAAGAGATAGAAGAGCGGGGACGGCATTTAGGGGTTACAGGGTCCGATGGGATGAGAAGATAGCATAGCCACGGCAAGCTCGAGGTGGCTGAACTTTTAAGAGGACAGACATTCCTCGAATTTATTCAGTACTACAAACGTAAACGGTATTCCTACAGTCAAGGCTGCCCTAAAGAAATTCCTAGACGTGCCCGACGACTACAAGGCATCTGATTCAGTGGGATCCTCGAAGCCGTAGCCCCTGGGCCGCTGAAAGCATGCTCAGTGTTGAACTGGTTTTGCATGGCGGGATATGCGGTTTAGTGCCGCCGAACGGCTTCCGAGTTGATAGGACCAGCGACCCCGCCGGGCAAACTGTCAACACCAAGGAGGTAGTCGTGACCCTGTGGCGGCAGCTTGTGCGTGTAATCGTGGATGTACGCCTGCTGAGTGTCGTGGGATGGCTGTTGTTGGTGCGGGGCGGTGTATGGGAAGCCAATGGTGCCATAGGGTGCGCCCGGCGTAGACATTGACCGCCAGGCGCTGTGGTTGATATCCCAGACAGGAACGTTGCCAGAGTAGTGTGTGTGCTGCACATTCACCTCGTAAATCTCGATGGAGCAGCGGAAGTTCTGAAAGGCGAGGAGCTCCACGCGAGGGACCAGGCGGTTCAATGTGGGGTCATGCATCGGCTGTTGAAGTCTGCCGTTTATAACGTCGTCGGCTGTGTAATACGATACTAGGTGGTGAGGGGCGCCACGGTAGTTGATGCTGATCGTCTTCTTCATCAGGCCGCCTTCTTTGAAGTCGTACGAGTCGATGAGGGAGCCGTATACCTGCCGCTCGAGGTCGGAGCCCGTGCTTCCTCCCGCAGCTTGGGCGGCGGCATGGTGCGTAAGAATGCCGTTGATGCTTGATTCGCTGGTTGATTTAGACTTGACGATACTGTCGTTGGCATTCTTGGGTTTCTTGGTGGCTCTCTTCTTCTCACCTTGGGAGACGGGCGCGTGGAGCTCGCGGTATATCACGAAATTATTGAGGATGCGGCTGGGACTCCAGGGGATGCCGTCGGTCCAGCGTTTGATGCCTGAAGAGTGCTCTTCGTAGATGTATACACAGCCACTTCTGGTGAGCTGGCTATATTCCCCGTCGTATGGCCGGCGGGCAACATGAGTACGCTGGCCGCCCAGGCAAGCTTCGAAGAGAACTATGGCGTCCGCGGTTGTGTTGATGTAGCCGTCGTATGTGGTTCGCAAGGGCGGACTCCATTGACAGGGATCAACGCTCCTTCGGGGCCCCATCGGACTTCTAATGAAGGCTTATCTGGGTGGAGCAGAGACACGAGGGATCCTCAAGATTTAATGTTAAGCTGAAAGATGCTTGTCAAAATAATACAATATATCTGATTTCGTTGTTCCGGATCAGTGTACTTGTAGGAAATGCAAAGATTAGTCCGAACGTTCGGCATTCGGTCGTCCCATTCTGTGTAGGGATGATTATCTGTATTGCTACCTAAAACCGTAAGTAGTATGTATTTCCCCCCTTTTCTCTCCTGCCGCTCTTGCAAGAGAATCTCGTACACCCTGGCCTGGTACTATAGGGGTTAAGAATATTAGTTACTATAAGTATCAACTTATCTCTGGAGCCCTAATTAAATATATCAGTTTTATCGGTAAATACTATTATATTAAGCTTTTATTTATATAGACTTCTAATAGATTATACTATAGATTATTTATATTCTATAAGAAGTTAGCTAGTATAATAAAGCTAACAGATTACCTGGAGTTTAATATAGTAGGGGAGGCCTGGAGCTAGCTTAGGCAGTTTCTACTTAAGGGATTAAATCTACTTAAAAAACAAGACAATATAGTTTTTCTCTTCTTTAATTAATATAATACCTTTAGTCTTAATATACTTATTATCTATAGCTGTTATAGCGGCTCTTATTAATATTTTCTCTTTTTTTCTTTTTAAAAGGTATTTAGAAGTAATTAATTAATTACTTTCTGTATCTTCTGCTTCTAAAAAACTGTTTTTTTATTATTTTTTATTTTTTATTATTTTATTCTACTTTTTATTCTATGAATAAATCTAATATATATTAAAAACCTCTTTTATTAATAACTTAGCTATATAAATTTTAAATTTAATTTAATTAAATAGATAATAATATTTAATAATAACTTATTTAGGAAAATAACTAGCTATAATATTAAATTATATTTATCTTTTATAATCATTTAATAAAATATATTCATACTTCAGGAAACTAATTCAGGTTCTTTAACGCTTTAATAGTGCTGAAAACCGGGTTGACTTTCGGGGAGCGCGACGGCTCTAGCAACAGTGCCATCTCGAGATGTGTCGGGTCCCCATAGACGGCTTCGCCCCGCGGTAGGGGGCGACTGACCATGACGCCATCTTTCGTTACATTCTGACTAGCACTGGAATCGGCTACTGCGTTGCTGTTCTCGCTGAAGCTACTAGAGTAGCCTGTCTGATGGTGTCTGCGGAGGCTTCATAAGTGTGCGGGGGAGATTGGTCATGCGACGCTCCGCCCTGGCAAGAAGCATCTGACCTTCCTTCCTGAGCACGAGCTAGAGCGATTCGCTTCCGATCAGGTAGAGCAGGACAAGACCATTGGCATTGACGCGTTCACACTGACGGCAGACTGGGCGTTCGCGGTTGCACCGGAGCTTCTCGACGCGTCAGTCTACGCCCCTTGAGGCGGGCGTGCTTCATCGCCAGTGGTAGGGAGAGGACAACCTTTTGCTTCCGGCACCGCAGACAGGCCACGATTGGAGGCCTCCGTTGATCCATTACCTAACAGCTTCAATGAGTCGGCAGATAGGAAATTGTGGACATGCCCATCATGAGGACTTCGGCCATACCTGAGGGTTCGGGGATCTCCCTCAAAGGACAGATGGTGGACCTGACAATCAGGGCGGTTGGAGCCCTGGAGATAGTCGGGCGAACCTTTTGCTTGGGGCATCGCAGGCACTCGACCGAGGGAATGCCGTGGCTCATTGCTGTGGGTGGCTTATTCGGCGTTCGGTAGAGCGAAGGCGATGAGGGAGAAGGAACAACTTTGTTCGGGGGAGCTTTCATCCGACGGGACTAAAGGGCCGGGTCCGAGGAGTGAGGTCGGGCCGATGGTCCCCAGTTGATTCGAGTTCGGACAAGTTTGCTCTGAATGACAACATGGCCCCTCGAGGCTTCACCATTTCATACACCCTGACGCAATTGTGATCCGAGGCGAGGGGCACATGAACGTGCGGTCTCTCCCCGTGGGGTAAGCAGTTGGATCAACGTTTGCATCAGGCATGTCCGCTCCCTGCTTACAAACCTTGGACGAATCCCACGTGGACTAATATATTTCAAAGCAATGCCGAACCCTCCGGCGGACTTGCTCAAGCGACTAATAAATAAATAAAAGTCTATGTACTTTCTCCTCCATACCGAATAACCATGCCCTCCCATTTTTATAGATTTCAAACTCCATTTCTTAGTAACTCCAAAATGTCGCAACTCAAAATCGCCCATCCAGACCCGAAGGTTCAGGAACACATCACCAAGCGCCAGCAAAGCTTCACCGACGCCTTCAACAATGCCTCCGTTCCAGCACTCATGGCAATGTTCGCCGAAGACGTTGAATTCAACGACTATGGTACCTCGCCCCTTTCACTTCCCCTCCAACTCCACGCTAAAACCTTCAGCCACGGGCGTGCTCAACCTAAACCGCACCTCCCTTGAACAATACTACTCCGAGATGGTGGCCACCTTCCGAAACATCAACATCCGCACCAAGTCCATCAGCGGAAGCGAGCACTTCACTGCCTGGGAATGGGATCTCACAATGTACCAGTTGCCTTCTGAGGCGGCTGCGGATTCGGACTCTAAGGCTGAGAATACTATTGGGAAGGAGATTAATATGGTCGGTGTTAGTTTGATGTGGTGGAATGCGGAGGGAAAGATTATAAAGAATCATGATTATGGGAAGGAGGTGCCGAATGCGGAGTAAGGTCGGCTTTGTATTGCACGCCGAATCAGCCAATAAAGCGTTGCAAGGCAAGCCGGGAAAAGGAGAGTCGCAAAGAAGATGGGATAACTTCTGAAGAAGCCATTAGAGTGCTATCCAAGGGGCCGGGAGGGGGGGGAGGCGAGCTGAGACTAGGCGGAAGAGTTAGCCATAGGGGGCTGCATATCAATTGTGGGGGTGGGTAAGCATATCCGGTGGTAACTGTTAGACAGTACGGGTATTAGATCCATTGGTCAAATCTTGTTGTTCTTGTTTATGTCTGAAGTGTCTGTGCCCCTAAGATACTTGACTTGTATCAACATGCATTCTCAAGACGTGACCACTGACACTGTCAGACGGAGGGATCCGATCCCTCCGGGATGATGAAGGAAGCGGGGTCTCGGAGACTGTAGATGAGCTTTTAACCTAAGTATACTTTAAATTAGTATTTCACAGTAATTTCCAATATTTCTAGACTTTTGTACAATAAACTGCTTCCCCCACCCGAAATACAACCCGGTTGTGTTTTTATTTCGGGGAGGGCCCTAGCCAAGCAGACAAGTAGCGTCAGATATATAGTTGATAATACCGGTAGCTGGTATTCAAGATTCTCCAATCTATTCAAATGTATCTATCTATGCAATGGTGTTGCTTCCGGGCAGTCTTAGCATCCGTTGATACCGGCCCCTCTCCGTTCAGCCTTTGCTAGTCGCCGAAATATCAAACATCTCAATAATCATGTTCCTTGAGCTCTTTTTCTGTGAATTCCCACAACGCATCTGAGACCCCAGCGTTGGTGACGATGGGCTTTGGGTTGAACTCCACTCCCACTGGGTAGTAGAAGCCGGCTTGTTTGACATCTTTACTCTTTGCCGTGGCAGCCCAGAGCTGGTTCAACGCGCCATCCTTAACAGGAGTAAAAAAGAATCGGTTCGCGATGAAGACAATCGGAGTCATCAACTTGTTCGATTGTATCATGCCTGACATAAGGTTGGTATGGACAATGCCTGGATGGATGGCCACGGACTTGATACTGGGGTAGCGCTTGGCAAGCTGCTGGGTGTAGTAAATATTGGCAAGTTTGGATTGGCCGTAGCGGGCCCAGGTACCGGAGGATAGCATTTGCGATTTGACCTCTGAAAGGACGAGGCCTTCCTTGGGGGCTTGGGTATGGGCGGAGGAACTCAAGTTGATGATCCGTACGTCGCTGCCAGGAGCGGCGGCAGTCTTCTCGAGAAGCGGTAGCAACAGCTTCGTGAGGAGGCCATGGCCCATGTGGTTGGTGCCAAATTGGATCTCGTAGCCCTCTTTAGTGACGGCAGCCGGCGTGGCCATGATGCCGGCATTGTTCATCAGGATATCGAGTCGCTCGGAAGATGCGTAGACATGACTGGCAGCGCTCTGAACCGAGGCAAACGATGATAGATCCAGGGGGAGGAACTGGATTTTAGCGTCTAGGACGGTCTTCTTTATCTCGTCAATGGCCTCCTTAGCTTTCGCCTCACTTCGAGCACCCATAAAGATGTTGGCTGGATTGTGCTTCGCTAATTGAAGGATAGACTCCTTCCCCAGCCCACTACTGCCGCCTGTCACCAAGATGACTTTACCAGATAGGTCTGGGATGTCGCGATCCGGGTTAAAGTTGATGCCACCCATTATTAGTCGAATTTGTTGTGTCTAGGGAGCGAGGTGTGCGGAGGGGGAATCCTGAACTCGATGGTAATTATATGGAGTCGAGAATAACATGGCTGGAGGCCGGGTTTTATGCTTTTATTTTCAAGACACGTACATGGCCCAGTTCCGACTCTCTAAGGCCCTCTCGATGGCCTATAGGTTCCCCCAACTGATGTGATTCACGATTTGGCCTCCTGAACCCGAGCCAGAATGACGGCAAGCTGACAAACATCCTTCGGACCCGGCGAGAAGTTCCTCCCCGCCGGAGGTATTCAACGCCGAAACTCCACCCCGCGTATTAAAGCACTAGCTAGAGGCTGAGCTGGGCACCCCCTCCCCACAACGCCCCTATTCCCCCCCCCTGCCATGCCGCACCAGGACATTTGCAACCTCTACAACGCGCACACAGTTTATGTATCAAGAGGTTAGGGTGCCCTAGTACACACATACCCAGAGGGGGGACTAGAAGCTCAACAGTAAAAAAAAAAAAACCAACAATAGGATTAACAATATAGACTAAATACCCAGTCTATTCAAAGGTTAACAGTTACAGTTTATATATATTTCGGCTAATTCGTGATGTTTGGCTACTGAAAATGGAATCCTCTATTCAAGAAGCTCTCTGTTTTATTAATGATTTTGCGGTCACAAGACTCGCCGCCGTGGCGCGAGATTTCGGCGAACTGCGTAGTCGACTTTGATACTGCTATAAGGCGGGTTTCCGGAGGCAGGCCAGCCAGCTGTGAAGACGAAGCCTACAGAGCTAAAAGAGAAGCTTAAAATGTGGAAACTCAGTATAGGCTGTTTCTTCTAATTTATCTCCAGTTTATCAAGAGGTTAGGGTGCCCTAGTACACACATACCCAGAGGGGGGACTAGAAGCTCAGCAGTAAAAAAAACACCAACAATAGTATCAACAATATGGACTATATACCCAATCCATTCAAAGGTCAACAGTATACTCAGATAGACTAAGGTTTCTAATCCAACTGGTTACCTTTTCCAATACCTTTATGAGCTGCAGGTAATAGCTGTGCCTTGGAAAAGCTAGATCAGCTGGAAAAGCTAGATCTTGGAAAAGCTAGATCTGCTGGAAAAGCTAGATCTTATCTCCAGTTTATATAGTTTAGTTTGCTGGTACTTTATAATAGAAATAGACTATTTTTATACTTAATAAAGTTAATTATACTTTGAATTACCTGCTTTAAATATTACAAGTAGGTATTTCTATAATAATAAGTATATACCTAATAAATTATTTATTTACAGGCTACTTAATATATATTTTATATAGAATCTTTTTAATTTAATATTTTAAAAAGTATACAATTATTATTAATTTATTATATATATAATATATATTTTATATTTAAATTACTATTAATAAAAATATTATATTTGGTTTTTTTTAGCCTTACTTAATATCATCAGATAGATTAAAGCTATATAGTAATCTCAAATAGTAGAAATAAATAATAAAAGCTATACCTAATATCAGAAGAAATAATAGCTAAATAATAAGATTATTATATACCAGTCTCTGCCTGAAGCTTCTATTTAACCCCTCTAACCTCAACCCTACTATCTATAGATAATAGGGTCAGTTAATAACCCTATTATCTGCAGTTAATAACCTTACTATCTGCAGTTAATAACCTTAAGATAGTAATCTTATTCTAAGAAATAGAATATAAAAGAGACTGATATCTCCTATTATTAAGAGATTAACTTCCCTTCTAATACTTATTCTATTATAATAACCTTTAAAGATATTAACTACTATAATTTATAAGGCCCTAGTTATATATTACCCTAAGTATTAGAAATATAAAAATAGAACTTATAATAAGATTGGATTTATTTGGAATTTATAAGATAAAAGAGAAAAATATAAGCTAGATAATTATCTAAAATTCCTTTAAGAAAAAAACCTCCTAGACCTCTTATTATACTATCTAGAATATCTAGATAATAACTAAAGGATTATATTAATTATATTTAGATATAATCTATTTCTTAATAGAAATAGAGCTAATCTGCAGGCAAGCCAGGCTGCTGGTATTAATATTATATTTATCGAGATGGAGCTGGGCGCCTTATATAACCTGGCTAATAATATTAAAAATACCGATAATAACAGGAGCTAAAAGTTCCTCGTAGAAATCGGCCGGGATAAATATAACCCCTGGTTCTAGGAGTTATTATACTGCGTCGGGCTGGTACGGATGCTAGCCACCTAGGGTAAGAGGGGGGATTCGAATGACTTAAACGGGTTATTATAGGCATTGGGGATCTTGGGGCGTTCTAGTCATAGGTCGGGTCGTGGGAATTGGCGGTGTATATATCAAGCTTAAAATGGGTTGAAAAAGTTAGATAGGATTCCGGTAGAGAAGAAAAAAGCAGCTTGAAACCCAAACTTGGGCCTTGGTAACTGTAATATGTGCGCAATAAAAATGCAGTAAAATTCAAACACTAGATTCCCTCATCAAGGGATAATATAGCTATATATTACGTTAATAATTATCAGAAAAATTAATTAAAGAATTATAATACCAGTTAAAATATACTTAAATAAATCTCTTAAAAATAAATATAATAAATTAATAGACTTTCTAGCCGCCTTAAGCTCTTTCAGTTTCTCTAACTTCTAGAAAGAATCTCTAATAAAAGAAAAAGTGATAATTCCTCCTCTATAATAGCTCTAACCTCCCCTTTTATCCCTATTAAACTTGAGACCTCCCTACTAGCAACCAGCTAGCCCAAGAGTCCCTGACCGCCTATCACAGTAATTTAGCATATAACAGCCCGGAGATAAGTCGAGTATCGCATTTCTAAGTCCGATTATTTCTTTATTAACACCGTCTATAATAGCCGGCGCATAACTAAGAAACACGGAAGATGCCGAGCACAGGGCTGCCGCGCCAAAATGAGAATCTGCACCTAGTCGTACTCGGCGATCGCCATTCTGTTCCTAGGGACGCCACTGCGTCTCCAATGGGAATGGCTCGGATGGAATGATTCGTGGTGGGGATCGGCACAATGATGTCCGACTGATTATGAAGCAGGACGGTACAGCTCATCAGGTCGTAGGCCAGTGGCGGAGGAGGGGTAGAGAGATACCTACCTTACGTAGGAGGTAGAAACACAAAGCTCTCAACATTCGGCTTGAGCCTGGTGATCACAACGAATAAGACTCCTCCCTCTGATATTTCATCATATCCTCTCCCAGAACAATCAGCGCATTCCCCTCTCAGGCGTCAAACAATCCTGATACCCAACAACGATCAATTCAACATAGCACAATGGCCGCCTCCAAGCCCAGAATTCTCGTCATCCTCACCTCGGCCGATAAGGTGCCCAAGAACGGCAAGCCCATCGGCTGGTACTTGGTGAGAAACCCCATACTTGACTCGGGTCTGTTCTTTCCGCGGTCACAACTAACAAGTCTTGTCTTCAGCCCGAGCTCGCTCACCCTTTCCACGTCCTCCGCGGCAAGGCCGACCTCACCTTTGCTTCCCCTAAGGGCGGCGAGGCACCCCTCGACCAGGCTTCGGTCGACATGTCCAGGGACGACCCCGTCTGTAAAGACTTCCTCGAGAACCACTCGTCCAACTGGAAGCAGACGCAGAAGCTCTCGGACCTTGCCGACCGCGCCTCTGACTTTGACGCCGTCTTCTACCCGGGCGGCCACGGCCCCATGTTCGACCTCGTCTCGGATCCTGACTCGCTGCGCATCCTCCGCGACCTTCACTCCCAGAACAAAGTCATCTCAGCTGTCTGCCACGGCCCTGCCGCCCTGATCAACGCCAAGACGGCCTATGGCGAGTACATCATAAAGGGGCGCGGGGTCACGGGCTTTGATGATGCTGGTGAAGAGATGTTCGGATACACCAACGACATGGACTTTTCGCTCGAGAGACGGTTGAACGAGAACAGTGGTGGAAAGTACTCCAAGTCTGCCGATGGACCGCTTGGAGAGAAGGTCATCGTGGACGGCAAGCTCATCACAGGGCAGAACCCGGCCTCGGCCTACGGCGTTGGCCATGAGCTGGCCAAGGCATTGGGCATTTAATTCTTTTGTAATCATGACAGCGAAATGAGAAAAAAGTCAATGCATGATTACTTGTCCATTGTTTCCATGTTATTGATCTGCAGAGCTGATTGTCATGCTTTCCCAACACCAAAAACAGCCAGTATTGACATACAATGCCAAAAGATGTAA
The DNA here is from genome assembly GCA_020744155.1 of Ilyonectria sp. MPI-CAGE-AT-0026. Classification (NCBI taxonomy): domain Eukaryota; kingdom Fungi; phylum Ascomycota; class Sordariomycetes; order Hypocreales; family Nectriaceae; genus Ilyonectria; species Ilyonectria sp. MPI-CAGE-AT-0026. Next base: position 49,092 of record JAGPNQ010000037.1, read on the forward strand.
CAAGTAGAGGCTTCAGTTCTTCGCGCCGAAAGCACCCTTCTGTTGCATACCCTTATACCCAAAAGCTCTGCCGGCAACCTCCTCGGCCTTACCATATCCCTGCCTCGAGGTGTCGGGCTGCTCGGCCTTCATGTTGGACTGGCTGTGGGTCTTATCCTGTTCGCCCGAGGCTATCCAGGCTTGCGAGCCTGTGTGGTTGCCGATGGCGCTCTGGACATTTCTTAGCTATCTACTCGCCATATAGAACGGCCTTACATGAGGGCAGGTACCGCCGTGTTCTATTGTCATTACCACACAGTGAGTAAGGGTAACTACGAAACGCATCTCTATAAGTATGCGATTGCGGACGTGATATGCGGCGACGTCAATCCATCGGTGAAGCTGCCGCTGGCGTTCCCGGTTTAAGTTGAAGACAACACTGCATTTCTCAACTACCGTTCGGAAAGAGGCCGCGTGCTCTACGGCGAGGACGTCTACATTATATACCGCTATTTTGAGACGATTAAAACAAACCCCGTTGGCCATTTGAGTGGGGGTTGTCCTACATCTTTCGGGATGTCGCAGCTTCATTCTGTTGCTGGATGACATGTTTTTGTGCCAGAGAGGGTCACGATAGACAACGACTTCTGCTTCGATAGACCGCCCTGAAGTGAACTCCAGACGGTGACCCATCGGGTTCTCGCGGATCTTGGCCACATATAGATCAAGGGTTTCCCTCACACAGTGTCTTCTCAACGTCATCGACCACTCGACCAGACGTCTTGCAACATGAGAATCCAGGATCACATCCCGCACGCTCAGGCTGGCCCCTTGAGGCTCCAACCCGGACCACGCCCGAGACAAGCCTAGACACCAAGCGCTGGTGTTTGTGTACATTTGGGACATTCCGCATCAACGGCACGGCACCGTGGAGGATCCATTCGACCTTGCAGGGCCTCCATTCCATCATTCAACCGGCCTTCATTTGGTTCGTTCCCGAGTCTCCGAGATGGCTGGTCAGCAAGGGTAGCAAGGAGGAGGCGCTCGCAATGCGGGTCAAATACCACGGAGAAGGAACGTATTTTCAAGATCAACGTGAAGTAGCAAGGTATCATGTTGCCTGACAAGGAAGTTAGCCTAGTAGTGCAAAGGGGCAGGGCCACTTGAGTAGAGGAGCGTATGGAACCATCGTCGGAGATAACAGGGACAGGTCGCTAGCGTCAACATATGTTTCGACATACTAAGTTTCGGCGGGGATAACGGCGTTAAGAACACAAGCGGGTATTTCTGTGCTCAATACTCCGTAAACCCGATCGGGCTCTCAATCGTCCGCCATTACCAATCCATTGCACACACGGGACATGTTCTCGTACTCCAGTTGCCGCTGACAGAAACGCTGTGCAATATGTGGAAGGCGCTTTGTGGAAAGGCGGGTTCGGGGGACATTGGGTGGCGTTCAGATGTCACTGGACGCGTTGCGCCTTTCTACGAATCCCGTATTGCAATGCGGCCGTACGTGAGGTCAACAATCGTCATGGAGGAGTATAAATGGTCAAGAAGCACCCAGCATATGCAGTTCCTCTTTCATCAGACTTCTTGACTGGCACACTCTCACCACAATAGGAGCTCGACATCAGCGACAATCGCGCTTCATACATACCTAGAATTCCTAGCCGTCACGCTCTGCATTACATTACATCATGCCCGAACTCGTCGGACGCAAAGTAGGCTCTCGAGGCTACGGCCTGATGAACTTCACCTGGCGCAAGGATCCCATTCCCCACGAACAGGCCTTTGAGGCCCTGCGCGCCGCCATCGACAACAACATGACCTTGTGGAATGGAGGCGACTTCTACGGCACCCCTGAGATCAACAGCATGACCCTCCTGGCGGCCTACTTCGAAAAGTACCCCGAGGACGCCGACAAGGTCGTCCTGAGTATCAAGGGCGGCCTTAGGCCCGACATGCAGCTGGACGGCTCGCCCGAGTACATCCGCCACTCCCTCGACTCTACGCTCGCCCAGCTCAAGGGCAGGAAGAAGCTCGACATTTTCGAGTGTGCCCGCCGCGACCCCAAGGTGCCCCTCGAGACGACCTTTGGCATCCTTGAAAGGGAGTACGTCCAGACCGGCAAACTCGGCGGCATCTGCCTCTCCGAGGTCTCGGCCGCCACTATTCACGAAGCCGTTAAGATTACAAATATTGTCGGTGTCGAGGTCGAACTGAGCCTTTTCTCCACTGACGCCCTTACTAATGGCGTGGCCGAGGCCTGTGTCAAGTACGGAATCCCCTTGATCGCCTACTCGCCCCTTGGTAGAGGCCTCCTTACTGGTCAGGTCAAGAGCCTCGATGACATCCCTGAATCTGACTCCCGCCGCCACCTGCCTCGCTTCTACCCGGGAAACTTTGAGATCAACCTTCAGTTAGTCAAGCAGGTTGAGGAAATGGCCGCAAAGAGGAGTTGCACCCCCGCCCAGCTCGCCCTGGGATGGGTCACGTCTCTACAGCGCCGGCCAGGGATGCCTACCGTCATCGCCATCCCAGGCGGCACCACTGCTGCCAAGGTGCATGAGAATAGCAAACAGATTGATCTCACTGATGAGGAGATGGACGCCCTTGATGCTACATTGGCCAAGTTTGAGGTGGCTGGTGGAAGGTATCCCGATGGCATGCCCGTCGACACCTAAGCAGGTTCTGTGTCCACTGGTTCTGGCATCCTAGAAGCCCCCGTTTTACCAATGTCAGTCGGCATCCTTTGGAAGACGTGGCATTCGAGAAAATAAGACTTATTAAAACATCATGTCCCCAGGTCGCGAAAGTGAAGAAATTATCTCTATGACACTGTTGTAGAGCAGCCTTTATTCAGTACTGTCTAATTCTCAGTCATTTTGCTTCTCATAGGCGTTGTCTAACCCTAGGAATTATAATAATCTCACTGAGGTATGGAGAGTATTGCACATTTTCATTCCTGGGGGTCAACCCCCTAACCCTATACCCAGGCACGGTTCTGGGCCTAACAATCTTGCTCAACACGCCCTGAGCTTATAAGCTTTGCCTGGATCTGTTTTAATCACTCCTGCGCGAACAGCCTCGAGGTAACTCCAACGATAATCGTTGTCCAGCTCGGTCTTCCACGACCAAAACGTCCACCCCAGTCCCTTCTCATAAGCCATAACCTGTGCAGCCCACCAATTTGTATAGAAGTCCTTGTTTGTGTCATTAGCTACTTGGAACTGAGGGGAATGTTCTTCGGACGTCTTTGGCCCCAGACTCCACTCGCCAACAATAAGGGGTGTTTCTCCAGGAACAGGGAGTTTGTCGTTACAGGACGCAGATAGATAGCCTTTCTGTGATACTGGGACGGTGAGGTCGGATTTGAGGTAGCGATGGTTGTCGTAGGCAGTGTAGAACGTATTGGTTAGATTTTGGTTCGGGTTCCCTGCACCCCACTTGGTGTCCATGTATTGGATGTGCAGAGCGCTTTTGGCCTTGACGCGGAGGGAGGACTCGACGGAACGGATCTTAGAGTATGCGGTTGGGTAGAAATCACTTAAGACGGATGGCTCGTCCCAGTTCGGCTCATTAATCACCCCGAGCATACCCACGGTGCGGAAGTTGCGGTTGGTGTGGACAAGTCTGGTCAACCATTGCAGGAACTTATAGGCGCGCGCATACTCCGTGGCGTTGTAGAAACCGGGCTTCTCGACCCACTGGATGTACAGTGAGCAACACAGCATGGTATAAAGCAAGGTCAAGCAGTTACGATGGGAGAGGAGCGTACCTTTCCTGTAAAAGCCTGCCACGCCGTTTGCGCTCCAGGTGCCCCATGCATTTCCAAGATAACATAGAAGCCGCGCTCGGCAGCCCAGTTGCAGACTTTCTCCAGGGCAGGGAGGGCTCCTTGTGGGAAGTACTCGTCGGAGTATACAAGGCTCTCGTCCATCCAGAAGCCTAGGGGAATGCGAAGCGTGTTCAGCCCGAATGAAACCATTGCATCCATATCACGTTTGGTAAACCAATTATTCCAATGATTCTGGAACGCGGTATTGGCTTCAACTTGTCCCAGGGCTTTGACACAGTCGAATTCTGAATTCGTTCCCGCGCAGCCCATGGCGGTCCATTCCTTTTGAATCATCCAAGGCTCGACGACGAAGAGGGACCCAAGATTAACTCCACGGATCTTTTCTGCGCCGGGATGGGACAGCTTCGACAGCTTTCCTTTCCCTTTGAAGAGACCACGGTCAGCCGGCAACCAGGCATGGGTAACCGTGGCGCATAGAAAAACGAGTGCTATGAGTTTCATGGCGGCTTTCGACCTTTTGCGGTGTATGAATTGCGTATAGAAAGAATGGACAGTGATGAGTCTAATCAAGACAACTGTCCCGATGACGATGGATATGGAACTACATCCCAGCGGGATAGCTATGATTTATAGCTGAAGTTGATAGAAGTATTGGAGTTAATTAATACTGGGGCATTTTGCCAGTGAACAAAAAGCTGGGGCCGATCTTCAGGGAGAACGAGTAACCCTGTATGCCAAAAGATCCACTTATGTCAGCAGAAGAGAAATATCTTGGCCCCATGTGGACCCCACAGGTGATCATCATCCGGGATATGGCAGGGTCTAGCACACAGCCATGGGGGCGGAGATGTCGGGAAGCGATATTACTAATGTTGCGGGGTTTGAGTGTGGCGGTGAGGTGAAGTGACCCAAATTCTCCCACCAGTTAGTTAGTGACGCGATGGCTAGGAAGCTTCTACACTCGGTGGAATGATAGCCGAAACGCGGGCGAGAAAACAGAGAAGCAGGGTTACATCATCTGACGGGCGACAGAGACGAAGCATTGACACCCAGTCTCTCTCTCGCCTGCCAAGACGGCATTCGACATCAGTTGGAAGCCGCGATGAAGAAGCCGAACGTTGACTCTTGCTCTATTGGCTACGGGTGGCGGTGTTGCCGCGGGAGCGGGACTGCACAAGGTGCGTTCCCCGAAGCTGAATCTGTCCGTTAAACGAGGCTGTTGCGGGGGAAGCGCGACGAGCTCGATATTTGGCTCGCTTGATGTGTTATTCCATGTGTGGCCGGGGAAAGCCGGAACGCTATTGGAAAGGTGTCGAGATTGCGGAAACCCGGATTTAAGATCAATGGATAAGACTAGCAGTGTGGCAGCTGGTAATCTCAGAGTAAATATAAAAGCTGGGCTAGTAGAAAGCTGGGGTATATTAGTCTGGATATAGGCTAAGCTAGAAGATTAAATATTATAAATTATATATTCTGTTTTTTTTATTTAAATATATTCAGGCTCTTATAATAGCTATAAAAAGCTTAATATATTTATATAACTAATAATAAAAAGTATATCAAATACGGCCAGGCTTATTATATATACTGGAAGTACCTCTATTAACTAGTAACTAATAACCCTGCAGATCAGGGCTCTAGTATAGATACACAGAAAGAGAGAGTACGCGGAAAGAGAGAGTACGCGGAAAGAGAGAGTACGCGGAAAGAGAGAGTACGCGGAAAGAGAGAGTACGCGGAAAGAGAGAGTACGCGGAAAGAGAGAGTACGCGGAAAGAGAGAGTATGCGGAAAGGGGGTACGCGGAAAGAGAGAGGATGCGGAAAGGGGGTACGCGGAAAGAGGGTTCCCCACCTTATCAACTAATTCTTGGTTTCTGCACTTAGGGATTGCAGTCGCCAACTACTAAGGGAGCATAGTAGAATTCAGTCATCTTGCGGGAATTCTTGATATAAGCATCTGCGGCTATGGTGGTGTTTGAGTTGGCCTCGCAGCATAATAAATACTTGTTGTAGGAGGAGTAGACAATGGGAGCTGTACTGGCAGTGTGTGAGTGTGACTCCTTCCGCTATATTCTGAACGATGGAAATGATATGTGGATTATCGCGTGTGGTACTTGTCACTTGGCCGTAGCGAGTGCCGGCCCTGAAAGACTCAGCCGTCTTGGCTCTGAACCCGGACCGATAACACGGTGACGTACCGACACTCCCGATTTCGAAGCTATCAGTTTTTTGTTATCGACTCTCGGCGACCGTAAGCATCAGCAGCTGCAGTTCAGGTCCAGAGACGGAATGCAAGCAGTCAAATTAACGGCACGGTTTCTATCTCCTATTTCAATAGATCGACCATGGGATATAAATGGAGACGGAGGCGTGGAAAAACTGAAATTAGAGATAATGGCTCAATAGAATGTGTTCCGGGTGATGGCAAGGGCGGATTGCTTGCAAAGACAATATCAGACGAAATAAGTGGAAGCAAGAAAACCAGAGATGGGTACAAACTATGGCTGGACTAAGGCTTAAGGAGAGACCTATTCATCACTCTTCAATTCACTAAACAGAGGAGACTTCTTCATGAACTCCTCCCAGGTTGTCAGCGGATCGTCAAGGAGAGCATGGCTCTCATCCAGCGACTCGCCACCGTAATATCCGCCCTCATCCATAAGACGCATGTTCTCCAGCAACTCTATAGCCGCGAACTCCGGCATGCCCATGCCTTTGAGCGCATCAGTGTAGGCGTCGTGAGGAGTGGAGAAGAACGCCGCGGTCTTCCCGGCCTCGGAATAGACCGCCTTGAACCCTTCGAGAATCTCTTTCGGCGTCATGTATTTAAAGGCGCCGAGGACACGCTTGCCCAACACCTTCTCCCTGTTGAGCGCGATCGACTTGACGACTTTCCCTGTGTCGGAAATGTCGAACATCGGGATAGGCGCGCTCTCGGGCATGGGGAGTGCTAACGTCCAGGTATTATCAGGAGGGCTGGCACGTAACATCTGGCCAGGGAGGTTGGACATATAAAACCCGGGCATGAAGTAGACGGCCGGAATACCCAGAGAACGGGCATACTCCTCAACTGCGGCCTTGCTGTCGAAGTGGTAAACGTGAGGAAGCTTGCCACTTGTCACTGTTCCGCGTCAGCTCTGTTCAAATTGGACAACTACGCCCAGGTGTAGTTCAACGTGCATTTCTTGACATCGTAAAGCGAGCTCCAAATAAAGAGTTTAGTGCCAGCCTCCTTTGCGGCATCAACAATGTCCTTTCCCTGCTTCACTTCAAGTTCGGCGTCCATCGCCTCCCAGTAATTCGTCACAGCAAACACGGCTTCAGCGCCGAAGATGGCATTGCCCAATGTCTTTTTGTCTGACAGGTCGGCCTATCCACTGGTATTAGTTCCACATTTTGATCTTCTCTCCAAGTGACGGTCGCCTCTGGTAGCCGACGTACCTGGACAACCTCGGCGCCTTGTGCCGCGAGCTTTTTAGCAGATTCTTTAGTGATATCTCGGGTAACAGCGCGCACAGACCACTCGTTCTTAAGCTTCGGGTCATTCAGGAAAATGTCAACCACTGAACCGCCCTGTTGACCCGTGGCTCCGAACACGGCGATGATCTTCTTTCCCGCCATTGTGTTGAGTGCTCCCTTTTTGGAATCTGGCGTGAGTGGTGTGAGAGTGTAAGGCCAAATTCGAAAGAGGTACAATTACAATTATCTCTGTAGTAAATATAAAGGCGATGATGAGGGTTTGAGGTTGGGGACAGAGGGGGAATACATCATTTGTAGTATATATCTGCTCTAGCTAGGAGTACATATCTGCTCTAGCTAGCCTCTCAGCCCCCCGTCTTCCCGATTTTCTGCAGAAAACGGAGGACACAGTTCAAATTGAATTATGGTTGCTTGCTAAGCAAATGCGAATCCCTTGCATTGATGCCACCAGCATTAGGCGGCAGTTTCTGGGTGCTCACTGCATGAACGAAAGGTGTCGAAACGGATGCGGATAACCGCGCGCGTCCTGGATGATTGATAATCAAGTTCACTCCAAAGGGGCACGGGGAAGATCCACAACGTACTGGAAGTAGGTTCGCGCGTCCCGTGGCCGGGTGACTTGAACATGAGCCGCGCGCTGACTGACTAATCACCATACGAGCTATGGCGAGGGAGTGACACATGAGGGGTAAATAGGTTGTAGTTGGCCTGAGGTCGACAACTAGAGCCGGAAGCACAGTGTCTCTCTTCTCCGCGTATAAGTCTCTAGTCCCCATATAATTTCGGCGTTAAGCATGGTACGCCGAAATTGAATGTGCCATCCGCACGACCTTGGTGCCATATCCACCAACACTAAAAATGCGCCCCCCTATTGGCAGGTGCGAATCGTCTGTGATGTTATGTCGACGGGACAGTTTCTTGCCCGCGGAAAGTCGGACAGGTGGCTAACTAGGTATCGTTTGCAATCCACCGCGGAAAGCCGGGTACACTTCATCATCAGAGACGTACCCACGCCCATTCCCCATGTTACTGGCCTCTGATAATAGCACACCCAATTTCTTTCTGGGGTGGAATAGCCGAGACCGGAAGGATTAACCCCTGCTAGGCAGAAGCGCCCTATTACTATACAGCTACTATCCCAAGATTATAGAAGTGACGGCGTTTTGCTGTTGAGATTGGCGTTTATATTATTAGTAATACTCTGTAGGATTATAAGGTTCAGTTACTTTCTTATAATACTTAATACTCTGGCGCTCTAATTAATTATATTCTATCTGATATACTTAATTTTACCCCTCGATAAGGGAACCTAGTATTTGAATTTACTGTATTTTCGTTATGCGTATATTACAGTTACTAAGGCTTAAGTTTGGGTTTTAAGCTGCTTTTTTCTTCTCTGTTAGAATTCTATTTAACTTTTTTAACAAGCTATAGCTATTCTAACCTTGATAAATATACCGATAATTCCTACGACCTGACCTAATACTCTAAGATCCCTAATACCTATAATAACCCGTTTTTATTTAAATTCCCTCTCTAGCTAGCACTTTAAGTAGCTAGTTTCTATACTAACTTAATATAATATAATAGGTCCCTCGATGAGGGAACCTAGTGTTTGAATTTTACTGTATTTTCGTTGCGCACACGTCACAGTTGCCAAGGCCCAAGTTTTGGGTTTCAAGCTGCTTTTTTCTTCTCTGCCGGAATCCTATCTAACTTTTTCAACCCATTTTAACCTTGATGTATGCACCGCCAATTCCCACGACCCGACCTCTAGAACGCCCCAAGATCCTCATTCGAATCCCCCCTCTCACCCTAGGTGGCTAGCATCCGTACCAGCCCGACGCAGCACAATAACTCCTGGAACCAGGGGTTGTATTCATCCCGGCCGATTTCTGCGAGGAACTTTTGGCTCCTGTTGTCGTCGGTATTTTCGATATTATTAGCCAGGTCATATAAAGCGCCCAGTTTGTTGGTGGGAGAGGCACTTAGTGCGGACAAAGCCCGCGACAGCAAGAGTCGAGAATACCCTGCAGCTCGCGCAGGGAAAGGTCCTGCAGCCATAAGCAGGAGGGAGAAAATAAGATAAAGAGACTGTCAAACGCCTGATCAGATGCTCCTGATCATAACAAGATAAAGAAGATTAAGAAAAGAGGGACAAGAGCTGCTGCGACAGCTAGGTGGAAAATGGGCCAGGCAACAAAGGTAGTCTTCCAAAAATTTAAATTAAGAAAGGGAAAAAGCATACCTCCTTTATCAAGGTCAGGCTCAGCCTTTAAGTAGTACCTAGGCTAGTAGGCTAGACCTACTATTATTAAACTCCGGTGTATCTGTTATTACTATTACAAACCTCCCCCGCAACTTTATACTTGTCCCCAAGCACCCCAGAGTTGCGCAACAGACAAACTAACTAAAGATAAATGAAAAGAAAACTGTCGTCGCCCCTTGGTAGGTAAGCAATTGATCAGACCATCCCACCCACCGGTCATTCTCCGCAACCCCTAGTGTCCTTCCAACCATCGGGTTCCTACCTCCCCATATCCCGCTGCCTCCGACTCAAGGTCCTGCAGAGTATCTGCCACTGGATAGCCGCCATATCTCCTTACCGTCCCCGATTGCGGGCGGCCAGTCGTTCGGCGCGTGTGGGCTGTGTTAGTGGCGGAGCAGGGCGGTAGGGCGTAAAGGCTCCGGCGATAATGACAGGCTATTGCGACGCGCTGATCAACCCGTCGGGCACGTTCGTCGCCTAAGTATTGGTCTCTGCAAGGTATCTCATCGTAGGGTTCAGAACCATTAGCAAGATAAGGTATTCCGAGGTGAACCTAACTATTCTTTCTCCTCCCGGGCTATAACGAATATCCTCGAAAGCTCTCAGCCTAATTCTTTCTTCCTCGGCTATAAGCCTCCTCTCAGGCGCTCCTGTAATAGTCGGAGTGGGGTTTAATATAGGCTGAGCAATTTTTACAGGCATGATGCTTTCCTTCTTATCTATATCCATCGCATCAAGCTGCAGCCAGTTCTGGAATTCGGCATTATCTGTTCCTGGCCTAGCCCCAGTGTAGGTGATTTCGTCAGGGAGCTGGGTGACTGGGTCGATCAAGTATTCGGACGCCTTCGGGTCCTCTTTAACACGGGGGCCAAAGGTCATATTGCCGAGGATAGAGCCCGCAAATGACCCAGTCTTCTGAAGCCATCCACTTCCAACGCTCAACAGGTTGCCCAACAATCCTTCCCGACTGGTAGCACCCCAGCCTACCGATGTGGGCACTCCACTGTAGTCGCCTTCTAGGGCCCGGATCAACTCCTTCAGCAACAAGGGATCCCTGACAACAGCTTATATAGGAGAAGGTGGTAACAACCCTGCAGCATCACTTGCCGCCGTCTCGTGGATTTAAGAGGTCTTGCTGACGGCCTCTTGTGCAAAGAAAAGCGGCGACTGGAGGTGGAATTCTTCCCCGAGGATTGGCGATCCTGACCCGGGTCCGCTTTCCTCTTCAGGTATAGCTCCTTCCGACAATCCCGAACCTTCCCACAAAAAGGGCATATCTCGGGTAAGACCGGAGAAAGGTCTAGCAGGCTCCTCAGTCTTCTCAGTCGGGGAGGAAGGTATCTCGACAATACCTCGTTGCGCGAGGTTGGGTCGAAATCTGGAGAAAAAGGGCGTGACTTTTAGCAGATAGGCGGGTCCTGGATTATTTTCTTGGGCGGGCTTGGGTTGATCAACTGCAGGAGGGCCTCTGATCGGCTCATCCAAATCCATCAGAAGAGTAGGCGGCTCGCGAACGCCTTCCTGGGCAGGGCTTCGTTTGGCAATCAGGAAAGTGGCCCCAACTGGGCTCACAACCAACTCCTTCAAAGAGGCTGGTTGCTCGGCCGCGCCTTCTTGAACGGGACCTGGTTGGGCCTTCGGGGAGTCAAGCACGATGGGATCCGTAACTATCTCTATCGGGGAAGTGTGCTTAGTCTTGGTATCCGTCTCTTTGTATTCGAATCCTATAGTATCTACGTTTTTCCCTCGGTTAGTGTATGACCTGATCAGCTCGTTGCTGAGCGGCGCAAAGGCAGGCACTGGCTGCATCCAGCCAGCTGGAGTTGTCCGGTATCCCACAGCAGGATCGGTCGTGACGGTTATTATTCGGTATCGAGCGAAAGGTTCCTCGACAACGTAGCTAGCCCATCGGCAGGGCATGAAGCCACCGTACTGAGTATATGCAAGGCTGGTTGGCAGGAGTGTATCTTCTTTAACATACACACAGATAGCATCGGGAGGCGGCTTAACTTCCAAGGTGCCGTCTGGCGTGGTATAGGTGTAGTCTTTGATACCAACTTCGTTCAAGATTATAGCCTCCAGGAGTCCTACAACTTCCCTTATTGCATACTACTTATACTCCGTTATATTCACTAGTTTGGCGGGGTTCATGATCCAGTCGTATTATCTCAGGATGCCTTTGTCCTCCACATGCTTGAATTTCCTATCGATCTTCATTCGGCTGGTGTCGAATTGCCTGATTAATTGGTTCCTGGTCAGGCCTACCATTCCTCGCACGTTGATTATTAGCAGGAATACAGACAGGTAGCCGCATTCCCACTGCTTGGGTTGCGGGGTAACAGGAGGGCAATAGTAATCGAAGTCGTAGGGCTGCTTGTGGTCGGCTAGCATCTCTCGGAAGGCTAAGCAAACAGCTTTCCGGCGTTTATCTGCGTCCTTCTTCTAAGTATCGTAGTAGTATAGCTGGGCTCTTCCTCGGTTGAAAATAAAAGCCGTCTAGTGTCTGTAGTGGTGAATAACTCCAATAACCAGCTTCTTGTTAAACATAGCAGACCGGAACTCCTTGCGGCTGAAGTACCCTATTGCGGTCTTGCACTTGACACATTCCATTCCGACGGCAAGAAAAGCATTTAATCCTCCCGAATCATGGGTGGGATTCGGGAATGGGACGTCGTCGGTGATAGTAAGGCAGTCTTTAGGGGTCATGACCATATCCCTCATGCCGTAGGTCACCATGGTGAGTAGCGGAATGATGTTGTAATTGCCGGCCCATTTCTTCGCGCGCATTCGATAGAGGAATTCCCAGACATCCTGACAGTAGTTGCTCCAGCTTTGTCCGTTGACTCGTCCGTCTTCAGCTTCCAGAAAGGGGTGTCGGGGCTTAACAGTGTTCCAGAAGTCGTAGTAGTTGACGTCCTTTGCGAGTGACAGGCGTGCCGGGTTAGCCTCATCCCAGTGCGACCAATCCGTCCGTGGCTGGAAGAAAGGAGGCTGGCGGAGGAGGGTGTCGGTGAGTTTTTGAGAGCAGAGGAATTCGGTTTGGTGGTAGAAAGGTTGAGATCCTCCCTCCTGAGTGACTTTGAAGGCGTAGTACTTGCTTTTGTCGCTCGTGAGGAATTTGCGCTCCTCCGGGCTGGTGAGGTCTGCGGCTATCTTGGAGACCCGGGCTTGTAATGGTTTGTTGTTTCTCGAGGGAAGGCGATTTTCGGCGGCGTAGGGTCGTAAGGGGCAAAGGGATCGTGTTCTGCCTTCTGGCAACTTCTCAGAACGGGCTGATCAACTGCTTCAGGGGAGGTTCTTGGTGTCCGATGGTCGGCAAGAGTTACCACCAGGGTCCTAGCGATATCGACACTCCTAAGGGTCGAGGAGCGGATGGAGGGTAATGCTTGTTGGATGTTGGTAAATGAGGGCAAGGAGAAATAGGGATCCTATATGCAGATAGCGTCTGCGTCTGGCTGGGTGGTGGCTTTGGCTGGTAATAAAGGCTTGTGTGAGAGTAATAGGGTGAAGGTGATAAAGAGAGGGCGGCTTTGAAGTGTTTGTGTTGTGTTGTGTTAACTTAAAGGCTTGCTTTCTCTTTGTTTGCTTTAATTCGTGCCTCAGAACCTGTATCCTAAGGCTTCCTGCGGTGTGGTTATAAGTGAATTAGCGACACTGCAATCACAAGCCTAAAAGGGTATTTTGCGGGTCCTTGATTTTCTCTCCTTTTTCCCTCTTGCATTATCTTTTTCTGACAGCTTCATTCCAGCCTTCTTTATTATGACTTCCCAGGAGCTCGAGGTGCTTGCCACCAAGAAACGCACTCATCTTCCTGACGTTCGGGCTCTGGCTGAGTGTCAGATTGACTCCCGCGAATTTTCCCGCCAAACTTCCTTGGAGTGGGGTAACCGGACTGATATTTTCGTCACTCCCAAGCTTCGATCCTCCGTTCGATATGCTCTCGTGAGTGATCTTCCTTTTCGCTAGTGGCTAGCCTCTGATCAAATGCCTTTGTGTAGTTTGAGCGTCATCTCACTGTCTGGATCTGCTCTCGGAAGGCTCTGGACCGGCTGGGCTCTCTATTGTATGTCGAGCTTGCTTTTCGAGGCGTGTCTCTAAAGGACATCCGCGAGTCCCAGAGGGCTTTCTGGTCGCAGAGCGACATCATCGATAAGGTGCTGAAGGAAGGAACTGTCTTGGCTGCTTCTCGTCCTCCCCGTCCGCTTTACATCCCGGCGGAATTTGGTCACCCACTCGGCTACATCGTTTTCAGCGCCCTCAACTGCGTCACTCGGCTCAAGTCTCTCCTGGTCGCCTTCCATGGTGACGACAATCCCGTCTTCTGTTCTCACTGCGTTCGCTCGTACACCTCCAACATCTCCGGGAATCGTAAGCACTTTGTGTATCCTTTCCACACTTGCCGGTCTCTTCCGGGCTTCATGGGCGGTCAGTGTGCCAACTGCATCTGGGGTGGCGACAATTCCTGCGAGTGGCGCCATCTTCCTGGGTACCTGCGCAAAGGGCCTCGCGATGGGCCTCTGAATTACCCTCTCGGTGGATCAGCTACTTCTCAGCCTACTGCCAATGGCAGCTGGGGTCAAGGTTCGATAAATAAGGCCAGCTGTCCTCGGATTTCTTGTGCGATTACCCTTCCTGGGTTGCAGACTTCCTTGCTGAAACAGGCTGTCTTCAAGGCGGAGCAAGAGGCTGAGGCTGATCGTCTCTGTGGTTTCTAACCTCTCGATTCTGCTTGAGGTTTCCGTCGGTTCTGGTCGGGTTTTTCGATTTTCCTTACAGGTTCCGAGTCCTTTCTTTTCGCAGCTGGGTTGATCAGGAGCTTTAACTTCTCCTGGCTTGCCTTAATCAGTAGCAATCTTCAGTCTCTATGCTTCTTCTGTCCATTCTCCTGTGTCCGTCTTGTCGTTCCTGGTCTGGGCTCCTGTTAGTCCTCCTGCCTCCTCCCCCAACAGCAAATAACGCCAGAATTGGCTTTTTGCTGTTGCTCATGCCTAGTAGGTGGTATATTGGGATGGGTTAAAGCCTGGTATCTGTGGAATGTGCACTTCAAAATATTGCCTTAGCTCTGGGTTCGGTTGCAGCTCCATCTTGTTCTCTCCGACATCCTCTTCGCCATCCTCTTGTCCTTCTTGCACTTGATCATATACTTCTCCATGCTCTCCTTCAATATCTTCTTCCTTAAAGCGCACGTCGGAAAGATCATCAGCCGAGGTCCACCATCCTTGGTTGTCCTTAATAAACTTCTTAAGTTGGTCTCCGTGCACCGAGCCTGTAATAGCAATTCCGTTAAGAGTGTTGATGAGATAACTGACTCCCAGCTGGCCTCTCTTGCAAATTCGGAACGGTCTATTCCACCTGGGGCGCATCTTGGCAACTCTGCTCATATTGCCTTTCCTTCGGATATTATATCTGAGTACCAGATCCCCTTCTTCTAAATACTCTTTCCTGACATTCCTTTCCCGGCTATTATTAGTGCAGTCCGCAAGCTTCTTACGGTACTCAGTAACTCTGACTCTCGCCATCTCCACGTCATCCTGCCGTCTTTCTAGGATCCTTACCCTCTCCTCAAGCAGTTAATCAGATATCCTGACCTCGTCCCAGTCAATAATCCTCCATGTGGGGATATTGACTTCCAATAGAAGCACTGGTTCCCATCCATACAGCAGGAAGAACGCTGACCTGCCGTGTGAGGTTCGAATCGCAGCTCTGTCCGCTAACAAGATCCTGGGCAGTGCAGCTACCCATTTGGTCGATCCTCCTGTAGTCCTCTTCTTCAACGCAGAGATAATAGCCGCATATCCAGCTTCGATAATACCGTTTGCCTTGAGATTGTATGTTAATATGGGTATCACTCGGATCCCAATATCCTCCAGAAATGCCTTGAAGTCCTTCATTATCTCCGATCCGTTGTCAACCACAGCGATAATAACGACTCCAAACCGGTATATTATCATTTAAGCAAATAACTTCATTGCCGCCACGTTCAACTTTGCAAGAGGGATGGCCTCAATCCATCCGATTAAGTTGCACCTCGCCTCCAGCAGGTACTTCTTGCCTTAATCAAGCGGAAGGAATTGAGTATCGAAGTGTACCTTGGCCATTAGGAACGTGGGTGCTGTGGGAATGGCAACTTCTCTCATTCTCCAAGGTGCGTGGCTTTGGCATGTCGGGCAGCAGAAGACAGCATATCTAATATCTGTCCACATAGTCTTCCACTAGTACCTTCTTTTCAACAGTGCCAAGGTCACATCGCGTCCTTTGTGACCTCCTTCGACATGGCATGACTGGATCAGCTGCTTTTGTACAGATTTCTGGCCCACTACTAGTAATAGGTTGTTATCCTGGTTATCTGGCTGTTGCTATATCCTTCCTCCTCGGATAAAGTGCAGGGTAGCCAGCCGCCTGAGTATTCGAAATCGCGCCTTTGTGATCTTTGCTGGCTTTTTCAGGCTCATCAAATATTCCCCAAGCATCCTGAAGTTGCTGTCATAGGCTTCTCTGATTAGCGTTAGGTTATCTTTGATGGTGACTGTATTCAGTTGGGCGTCCATAAAATCCTTGATATCTCCTTTAGCTTCTTCGTCTAAAGCGTCCGATGGCCCTGCGTTTTTCCTTGACAGTCCGTCTGCGATAGTATTTTTGATGCCAGGAATGTGCTTGACTGTAAAATCGAATAACATTAGGTAGCTAATCCAGCGAATAACTATAGCCCCAGGAACGTTATTTGCTCTTCCGTTCAGTTAGTGGACTAGTACCTGCGAGTCTGTCTCCAAGATGAAGGCTATTCTGCAGATATAGTTTCTTAACCTACGAAATGCATAGAGTATTCCTTTGCATTCCCTTTTTGTGGCGTCGTAGTTGCGGTCTGCTTGACTCCAGAGTCCGGATTCAAAATGCACTGGGTGTCTTTTTCCATCTAAAATCTGTATTAAAACGCAGCCCCATCTATCAAGGCTGGCGTCAACCATCATAATCACCTCCCCAGCTCCCTCCGAGCAGTCTAGAGTGACTAGGATTGGGGGCGACGTCACAAAAGCCTTAAGGGTGTCCATGGCTCTTTGCTGGTCCGTCTCCCAGGTGAATTCCACTCCTTTCCTAAGCAGGAGGAGCAAAAGTTTAGCAATCTAAGCAAAATGCTCAATCCAGCAACAGTAGTAGCCCACGATGCCCAGGAAGGATCTGACCTCACGCAGGTCCGCACACTCCTTCTATTTGTTGATCTTGATGACTTTAGCTTCTTCTGGGCTCCGTCCGTTTGTGCCGCAGACATATCCTACTACCACGGTGGTATTCTGGCACCACTTTGACTTCTCTCCTGAGACCGTATATCCAGATAGTTCCACGTTAATAAGAGTTTTGTCCAGGTTGATTAAATACTTTAGGATATATTTCCGTACCCCAGGCATGGATTCCTCGTTGTCGAACGTTTCCGTGGGCCCTTTGACAGCAATATCATCGAGGAAGGCTCGGCAAACGTCTGGGATTAGGTTATAGAGAATTCGGGTGATGATCCGGGAGAATTGGGCTACTGAGTTGGTTCCTTTTTGGGGCAGGGTATACATTCTGAGCAACCCAAGAGGTGTGTGGAATGTTGTCAGGTCCCTACTCTTCGGGTCCAAGGAAATTTGGTCATATCCCGAAAAGAAGTCCAGCAGGCTTAGCATTTTGTACATTGCCACATCTGCAGAAAACTCATCCGCGCCCGGTGGGCTGAACCCATTGCAAATAGTATGCTAATTGATCCTGGTGGCTAAGTTGATTAAATAGATGTTGCTATTCTTCTTGGCTACCAGCATGTAGGGGTTGTGGTAGGAAGCGTGGGATTCTTCAAGGATTCGCCTTTTAATGCGAGTCTTAAGTAATTCCACGACTTTCTTCTCCAATCCCTTGGGTATGGGTATGTTTCCTGCTTGCCAGGTGCTGTGTTCCACTACCTTAATGACTTGAGGGGGCGCGACCAGAGGGTCAAGGTTCCCACACTCTTCGAAGGTCCAAGTCAAAGCCACTTCTCGATTGTAAAGGATCTGGAGAAGGATGTCCGTTTCCTCCGGGGTGAGCGTGCCCTTAACTTGATTAAGTATTTGTTGTAGTCAATCGCCGTAGAGACGGGATCCCTTGTCGATGACCGAAAACTTAGGCGTGATGTGTTCCGAGTACTTGCTGCCGACTTCTAAAAGACTCTGTACCTCCTTCCACTTTTTCTCTTTCCAGAAGGGATCTCCTTCAGGGACGCTTCCATCCGAGGGAATATCATCTCTCGGGTGTATCTTCACTTCTTTCCGTTTGTATATAGTGTTGACTTTGATATCAGTACCAGTACGGCTCCTTTTCTTCTTTTTGGCGAGCCTGTTAAGCTTATCCCTGGCGTCGGATAGGGTCAAAACGTGTACCCTAATCGCCTCTTCGCACATAAGTTGTATAATTGCTTCCCCAGTCTCTTCATCTAACTATTGAATAGATGAAGGGTCGTCATCCTCCTCCAAGGCCCACAACTCGTCATGGGGGACCTCAGAGGTTACTGATGATTGTATTTTAACGAGAGGTTCCTCGGCTGTCAGCCGAGGAAACCTCCCATCAAATGCTGCCGGCTACTGGCGTAACCACCCTGACGCTGCCAAATTGACATTTGACATGCATCCCTCCGTTGCGAGTCATATAATCAAATGAAACCCTGGCTGCTCGTATAAAGGGCATGCCCAAAATAAAGGGGACAGACACCATTCCTGCCGGTGCTACATACATCCTTTAAGGGATATATATATTGCCCAGGTAGACTGGTATTTCCACCTCCCCAAGTATCTTAACCTCCCCGTTAGAGTACAAGGTAGTCGAAGCTTTTACCGGGGTAAGCGTCAGGCTGCATTTCTAAGCTATAGCGCTGGAGATGATATTGCCTTCTGACCCAGTATTAAGTAAGGCTTCAATATTATGTCTATCAGTATTGCCTAGTCGGACGACTATCTTTAGCAGGTCCTGGCAATAGGCTAGCCTACGCCCTTAATCATCCCTCATGATGTTTAATGAAGCGTGGATAAGCATTGGATCAGGCGAGTCAGCTGAAGTGTGGTTGTAATTGAAATCTCTCAGCAGGGTCCCGAAGCTGGTAATAGTAGTAATTCCATCCGACTCTATCCAGTATTCCCCATAGCAAAGGGTTTCCGGATCTTCTTCACAATGGGTCGTGGCGCTTTCCTCGCACTGGATTCGAACCATATTAATGCCACATCGAGCCATTTCCATTTCATAGTAACAGTCAGCCTCCATTAGATACGGTACTTCGACGAAAATAGAATAGACCTTAGGGTTCTTATCCCCAGGCGCCTTAGGGTGGGAATTCCATTCTACGAACTTGGTATCTGCAATTCCCTCTGCTAAGGCTGCAAACTCATCTGCAATAATAAAAGTGTTATCTGGGTCCAGAGCTATTAGGTGGTAGATCGGGACTGACACCTTCTTTCCCTATATCTCCTCCTTAATATACTTGCGCGCGTTCGCCAAAGCCTCTTCCCTGTTAAAGCCCTTATTGTGGTGTTTTTTTATTGAGAATTCCTTATTCGCAATTCTCCTGTTCCTTGTAGAAGTCCGACCCAGGGGTCTGGGTTGATTACTTGCTTGCGCTGCTTGCTCCTCCTCAGGTTCCTTAACTCTCACTCTTTTCGTAACAGGGTTGGCGGTGATGTTATTGATTAGGATGGGTGTAACCGCCTCTGGCTCCTTGTCTGAAGCTTCGTCCTCTGAGTCTTCTCCTCCTTGCGTGATGAAAACGCTATTTGAGCGGAACACGGCGCTTGTCGCTTGGGTGGTGGGTATAATAGATGTAGCTGGGATCTCAAAACCTATCTTTATGTATTTGGCTAACTGCTCAGCCTCTGTTATTAAAGTGTTCCACCTCTTTGGGTCCTGGGTGGATTTGCGGATCTCGGCTGCCCATCTAAATACAAAGGAGCTTGGGAAGTATTTAATTTATTGTACTAACAACCTTCGGACTGTGGAGTTATTGGCATACTATGCTATCATCCTGGGTGGGATAAAGGCTTCCTTCTTTCCAACCTATCCTATTCCTCCGTTCGCGTGGTATTTAACGTATCCCTTTCGGTGGTCGGCAGTATAGTCGTTACACTGATCGGGGTAATGCCCTGCTACGCCACAGTACTAATAGCATTGAGGCCTCCGATTGTATCCTTGTATTGTATTTGTTTCGAAATGCTGCTCTTTATATATTTGATTAGATGTATCAAAATATATAGCGTTCGTAGCGATATTCCTCAGACTAGCCTGAGTCTGCTGCCTTATGACTTAGTTGCGAAGAAAAGCCAGGCTCTCTTCCTGCGTCTGAGTATTTTTCGCTATATTGACCGCAAGGTCTCGAAACATTTACGAGAGCGCGTCTATTTGAGTATCGGGTTTAACCTTGGGTTAAATAAATGCTTTAGATGCCGGGGCCGGGGGCAACGGGTTGATACTTAAAGGTTATATGCTCGGGGCGCTATATAGCATAAGGTCTGGCAAGACACTTAAAGGAGGGTTACTTTCTATTCGGTATGCTAAAGTTACTCTTATGTCTAATAGTCCCTTAAGTCTGTTAAAGAGCTATTCGTAAGGCAGGCTGGCCAGGTCGTCCGGGGTTATCTGGCTGCAGTTACACAGAGGGGCGATGATGTCGTTGGGCATGATATTATATAAAGCTCGGGACTGTAAGAGGGATATCTTCCAGCTAGCTGGGTTGATCATTTGGCAGAGGTAGAGGTGCTCGTTTATCTAAGTTATGATAGCATTGCAGTCCCTCGTTATCAAGGGCGTGGTATTAAGTCGGCTGAGTCAAGTAATTAGTATTTCCAGCTGGTCCTGGTCCCAAGATCGAAAGGTAGTCTTAAGATTCTGCACAGCTTCCGGCCACGGACTCAAGTATACTACATACTTGACTTGCTGTAGGACGCCTTGATCTGTGTGTTGTTAGAAGTAGGCGGCCTTCTGGTCGTCCGAGACCTTATGGTTACTTATATGCAGTTCAAACCCTTGTAGGAATTCTATTACGTTGCGTCCGGTGAAGACGCGTTTGAACGTCATGTGCAGTCCCTTCCCTTGGGTCCTTCCTACCAGGCTGACTATCTCAGAGACAAGTTGCCGGAGGTTGGGATCCCAAGCTGGAGTGGCTGTAGTTGGGATTGGGGTGGACATCGGGGTTAGGGATGGGGTTGACTCAACTGATAGGGGCGGGACAATCTTTGCCTCCGTCACCCTCGGAGGGTTCCCAGATATCTGATCAGATGTCTTAGGTGATCGTCTTCTCTTAAGAGGTCTTGCCGATAATGGGATCTGGGGTTTGGTATGCGATCTGCTGGATGCCATGTCTGTAAAAATACTTAGAATGCCTCCCTATTTCTTTAAATAAAGGATTGCTGCAGCTAACAGTGCAACCCTAAGGTTCTCGGTTAGCAGCCAGATAATAAGCATCCCTACTAATTGGAATACATCTGTCTCCGGCATCTTCGGAGATGAGTGATTCCGCTGCAAGCTTCGCTCTCTGCTTAGCTCCCTACTTCTTTTCTTCCCCCTTTTTCTCTGCTTCGTTAGCTGCGCCTTTGGCTCCGGCTTCGTACTCTCAACAGTGGGACTCCTCTTTCTAGCAGCATTCGCTTCTATTCTCACCATATTCACCACCGCGCATCTTGGCGCTAGTTTCGTATTCGTTGTTAGGTGTTCTTCTTCTCCTGTTAGACTATTATTAAAAGTCATTAAATCTATCAAATTGGTTCCGAAAAGTTACTTCTGCCGACTTAAAGGTATCTGATCCAGTGAGCCGACACTGCTTAACGGGTTTTTGAAGTCCGAGGCCGGGCGTGGAGTTATTTTCAGGGTCAAACCTCTCCCCCTTGCCGGACTCGCTCGGGCCTTTCTTTTCTTCTTCTCTCTTTCTGTTATATTAAGGTAGGCTCTGGTAGCAGCTTGGAAGTGCTACTAGTAATGATTTCCACTAATGGCTTCAATCATACCAGCTCATCGCCCTACCGTGACCTCTAAATTTGTTAGTAGGAGAGGCACTTAGTGCGGACAAAGCCCGCAACAGCAAGAGTCGAGAATACCCTGCAGCTCGCGCAGGAAAAGGTCCTGCAGCTATAAGCAGGAGGGAGAAAATAAGATAAAGAGACTGTCAAACACCTAATCAGATACTCCTAATTATAATAAGATAAAAAAGATCAAGAAAAGAGGGATAAGAGCTGCTGCGACAGCTAGGTGGAAAATGGGCCAGGCGACAAAGGTGGTCTTCCAAAAATTTAAATTAAGAAAGGGAAAAAGCATGCCTCCTTTATTAAGGTCAGGCTCAGCCTTTAAGTAGTACCTAGGCTAGTAGGCTAGACCTACTATCATTAAACTCCGGTGTGTCTGTCATCACCATCACACCAGCTCTATCCCGATGAATATAATATTGATACCGGCGGCCTGGCTTGTCTGTAGATTGGCTCTATTTCTATTAAAAAATAGACTATATCTGAATATAGCTAATATAATCCTTTAGTTATTATCTAGGTATTCTGGGTAGTATAGTAAGAGGTCTAGAAGGTTTTTTTTTAAAGGAATTTTAAATAGTTATCTAGCTTATATTTTTCTTTTTTATCTTACAGATTCTAAATAAATTCAATCTTATTATAGGCTCTATTTTTATATTCCTAATACCCAGGATAATATATAACCAGGGCCTTATAAATTATAATAGTTGATATCTTTAAAGGTTATTATAATAGGATAAGTATTAGAAGGGAAGTTAGTTTCTTAATAATAGAAGATATTAGTCTCTCTTATATTCTATTTCTTAAAATAAGGTTACTATCTTAAGGTTATTAACTGCAGACAGTAAGGTTATTAACTGCAGATAATAGGGTTGTTAACTAACCCTATTATTTATAAATAGCAGGGTTGAGGTTAGAGGGGTTAAATAGAAGCTTTAGGTAGAAACCGGTATATAATAATCTTATTATTTAGCTACTGTTTCTTCTAGTACTGGGTATAGCTCTTATTATTTATTTCTACTATTTGAGATTACTATATAGCTTTAATCTATCTGATAATATTAAGTAAGGCTAAAAAAAAAAAACTAAATAATATAATAGGTTCTAAAACTAAGAGTTATATTAAGCCCAGCTGATTTTCTAAAGAAAGTTTTAGCTTTTTATATTATTAATTCCTTAATAAGAAAATCTAGTATTTAAATTTTACTGTATTTTTATTATATATATATTACAGTTACTAAAACTTAAGTTTTAGGTTTTAAGCTGTTTTTTTCTTCTTTATTAAAATTCTATTTAATTTTTTTAACTTATTCTAATTTTAATATACTGCTAATTTCTATAACCCGACTTAATACCCTAAAATTCCTAATATCTATAATAACTTAAGTTATTTAAATCCTCCCTCTTACTTTAAATAGCTAGTATTTATACTAACTTAATATAATATAGCAGCTTTTAAAACCAGAAGTTATATTAGGCCTTAGTAATATTTTAAAAAAAGATTAACTTTTTAAATTAGGATTATTAATATTTTTAATTAAATTAAATAGTATATTAATTTCTATTTAGATATTAAAAATAATATTAATAATCTGATTTTATTATTTATTATTTCTAATTTTATTATTAAAAAGTAAATAATATCTAAAAATAATTAATATAACATATTAATTACTATTTAGAAATTATAAATAGTATAATAATAGCTTAAATAAAAAAAAAATTTAAGAATATTTAAAAAGAAATTAATTTTAATTTTTTTAATTTATTTTTTAAATTTTAAAAGAATTTAAAATTATATTAAATATTATTTATATAATCTGGATATAATAGATTATTAATAATAAGGGCTTTTTAAAGAATATTTATTATATTAAAATTAATTATAATAAAATAAATATTAAAAAAGAAGTTAATTTCTTAATAATAGAAGATATTAATCTCTTTTATATTTTATTATTTAAAATAAGATTACTATTTTAAGATTATTAATTATAAATAATAAGGTTATTATTAGTTTCTTATAGCTTATAGCAGCTTTTAACTATAGAAAGAATTAAGTGCAGGCTTAGTTAGAAACTGGGGGAAGTTATATATAATTCTATATATAACTTAAGAAAATCCCAGGGAAATATCAGACGCTTTTTATAGTATAATTTCTTAGAAAGAAATAGAAATTACAGAACTAATTAAGAAATTAATTAGTTAGACCTGTATATATTACTTTTCTATATTAATATAAAGATATACTATCAGTTATTAATTATAAATAATAAAATTAAAATTAAAGAGTTTAAATAAAAGCTTTAAATAGAAACTAGTAAATAATAATCTTATTATTTAGCTATTATTTCTTTTAATACTGAGTATAGCTTTTATTATTTATTTCTATTATTTAAAATTATTATATTACTTTAATTTATCTAATAATATTAAGTAAAGCTAAAAAAAGAACTAAATATTATTAATATTATTAATATCTTTAGCTAAGTTATATAATATAGCTATTTTAATTTAAATATATAGAATAATATTACTATTAAAAAGTTAGGTTTTTTATTTATTAATTTTAATTTTATAATTAAAAAGTAACTTTTAATAAGAAAATCTAATATTTGAATTTTACTATATTTTTATTATATATTTAGTTTTTTTTAATCTTATTTAATATTATTAAATAAATTAAAGCTATATAATAATCTTAAATAATAGAAATAAATAATAACAGCTATATCCAGTACTAAAAGAAATAGTAGCTAAATAATAAGATTATTATATACTAATTTCTACTTAAAGCTTCTATTTAACCTTTCTAATTTTAATCCTACTATTTATAAATAATAAAATTAATTAATAATTTTATTATTTATAATTAATACTCTTACTATCTATAATTAATAATCTTAAAATATTAATCTTATTTTAATAATAAAATATAAAAAAAACTCATATTTTCTATTATTAAAAAACTAAGTTTCTTTTTAATATTTATTCTATTATAATTAATTTTAATATAATAAATATTCTTTAAAAAGCTCTTACTATTAATAATTTATTATATTTAGATTATATATATAATATCTAATTATTATTAAAATCACTATTCTAACTACTATTTTAAATTCTATACAGTTATATACTTATATAAGTATTAATAAGAAACTTAGTCTATTAATCTTAAACCTAAGTACAGTTATTTACCTCTTCTAACTACTAAGCACATTCAGAACCTCCTCTGCAATATCCCTCTATAGATTCTCTTAGACTCTTATAGTTATCAATCCTTTAGCTATAAGTTAACTAATACTATCTTATTTATAAGTTTTAAAGTCTATAATATATAGTTATAATATAATTTTCTAAGAAACTTACTTTCTACTTAGGAGATTCTATCTTCTTAGTAATTCTTAAGAAGGATCTTAAGATAGTATAACTTTTTACTAATCTAGTATTTTAAAGTTAGATCTATACTAACTAGCTCTTATATTATATAGCAGCTAAAAATAAATAACTATACTAGATATTTATTATTAGAGCTATATACTCAGATTTATATAATATTTTTCAGTTTAGATTTTTATATTATAACTTTTAGCTTTATAGTATGAGCTAGATTAGTCTCTATTAAATCTATTAGATTAAATTAGAAGCTGTAGAGATATTAATAATTAGAATATAGCTTATCAGTCTATATTATAAGATAGAAAGGATAAGGTATAGATATTTTCAGTTAGGTTATTAGATAGGTTATTAGTTAAGATATAAGAATAGAAGGATAATTAGAATAGAAGAGAGCCTGTAGAGTATTTATATCTATTGGGATTTTACCTTTTCTAAGATCTAGCTTTTCTAGTAGATTTAGCTTTTTAAGATCTAGCTTTTCTAGCTAATTTAGCTTTTTTAAGGTATAGCTATTACCTGTAGCTTATAAAGGTATTGGAAAAGATAACTAGTTAGATTAGAAACCTTAGTCTATTTGAGTATACTATTAACCTTTAAATAGATTAGGTATATAGTCTATATTGTTAATACTATTATTAGTATTTTTTTTACTATTAAGCTTCTAGTTCCCCCTCTGGGTATATATATACTAGGGCACCCTAACCTCTTAATATATAATATCTAATATAATTTTAGATTTTTTTAAAATTTAGAAAATAAATTAGAAAAATAAAAGTTAAATTTCCTCTTAAGCTTTTTTAAAAAAGACAATCTATTTAAGCTATTATAATACTATTTATAATTTTTAAATAGTAGGTAATAAATTATATTAGCTATTTTTAAATACTATTTACTTTTTAATAATAAAATTAGAGATAATAAATAATAAAATTAAGTTATTAATATTATTTCTAATATTTAAATAGAAATTAATATACTATTTAACTTAACTAAAAATATTAATAATTCTAATTTAAAAAATTAAATTTTTTTCTAGAATATTACTAGAACTTAATATAACTTCTAATTTTAAAAGTTACTATATTATATTAAATTAGTATAGATACTAATTACCTAAAGTACTAGCTAGAGAGGGAATTAAAATAACTTAGATCTTAAGTTATTTTAAAGGTTAGGTTATAGAAATTAGCAGTATATTAAGGTTAAAATAAATTAAAAAAATTAAATAGAATTTTAATAAAAAAGAAAAAGCAGCTTAAAATTTAAAACTTAAGCTTTAGTAACTATAATATATATTAAGAGGTTAGGGTGCTCTAGTATATATACCCAGAAGGGGGACTAAAAGCTTAACAGTAAAAAAGAAAAGATTTGTTATCTAACTAATTATCTTTTCTAATATCTTTATAAGCTATAGATAATAGTTATACTTTAAAAAAGCTAAATTAGCTAAAAAAGCTAGATTTACTAAAAAAGCTAGATTTACTAGAAAAGCTAGATCTTAAAAAAGGTAAAATTCTAATAAATATAAATACTCTATAATTTCTTATATATTCTAGCTATCTTTATATCCTCTAATATACCTTAATAAACTATAATCCTAAAAAAATAAAATATCTTACTCTTCCTGCCTTATAATTTAAACTAATAAATTATACCCAAATTATTAGTATTTATATAGCTTTTAATTTAATCTAGAATAATTAATAGAAACTAACCCAGTCCTTATTAAAAAGCTATAAGCTATAGCTTAAAAATCTAAATTAAAAGATACTAGACTATTCTAAATTAATAACTTAAATAACCTATATCTAATATAATTATTTATTTTTAGATATTATATAATCTAAGAGCTAGCTAGTATAGATTTAATTTTATAATACTAGATTAACTAGAAGCTATATTATCTTAAAATTCTTTATAAAAACTATAAAATAAAAAGAATCTGTTTAATAAGAAAGGAATTTATCTAGAAATTGTATAATAAATATATAATATAAATAATATAGCTAATAAGTAATATAGTATTAGTTAACTTATAGCTAAAGAGTTAATATAAGAGCTTAAGGGAATTTAGTGGCCTTTAATAGCAGAATAGATATTATAGAGGAGGTTATATACTTAGTAGTTAGAAGAGGTAAATAACTATACTTAGGTTTAAGATTAATAGACTAAGTTTCGTATTAATACTTATATAAGTATATAACTATATAGAATTTAAAATAGTAGTTAGAATAGTAATTTTAATAATAATAATATTTAATATAAATTTAAATTTCTTTAAAATTAAAAAAATAAATTAAAAAAATAAATTAAAAATAATAAATTAAAAACAGTAAATTAAAAAAATAAATTAAAAAAATAAATTAAAAAAATAAATTAAAAAAATAAAAACTAAATTTCCTTTTAAATATTTTAAAAAACAAAATTTATTTAAGCTATTATTATACTATTTATAATTTCTAAATAGCAACTAATAGATTATATTAGCTATTTTTAAATATTATTTATTTTTTAATAATAAAATTAAAGATAATAAATAATAAAATCAGGTTATTAATATTATTTCTAATATTTAAATAGAAATTAGTATACTATTTAACTTAATTAAAAATATTAATAATTCTAACTTAAAAAATTAAATCTTTTTTTAAAATATTACTAGAGCTTAATATAACTTCTAATTTTAAAAGCTATTATATTATATTAAGTTAGTATAGATACTAGCTACTTAATTCTTAATAAGAAAACCTAGTATTTAAATTTTACTATATTTTTATTATATATATATTATAGTTATTAAAGCTTAAGTTTTAAGTTTTAAGCTGCTATTTTCTTCTTTATTAAAATTCTATTTAACTTTTTCAACCTATAGCTATTCTAATCTTAATATACTGATAATTCCTATAACTTAACTTTTAAAACGCCCTAAGATCCCTAATATTTATAATAATCTATTTAAGTTATTTAAATTCCCCCTCTTACTTTAGATAGCTAGTATTTATACTAACTTAATATAATATAATAACTCTTAAAACCAGGGGTTATATTTAGCCTGGCTAATTTTCTAGAGGAAATTTTAGCCTTTTATATTATTAATATTATTAATATCTTTAGCTAAGTTATATAATATAGCTATTTTAATCTGGATATATATTATAATATTACTATTAAAAAGTTAGATTTCTTATTTATTAATTTTAATTCTATTATTAAAAAGTAAATAATATCTAAAAATAGCTAATATAAGCTACTAGCTTCTATTTAGATATTATAAATATTATAATAAGAAATCTAAGAGGTTTTTCTTTTAAATAAATTTAAAATACTTATTTAGCTTATTTTTTTTATATTATCTTAAAAATTCTAGATAAATTTAATATTATAATAAAAGCTATTTATATATTTTTAATATTTAGAGATATATATAATAAGAGTTTTATAAGAAATAGTTAATATATTAGAAATTAGTTATAATAAAATAAGTATTAAAAAAGAAGTTAGTTTTTTAATAATAGGAAATATTAGTCTTTTTTATATTTTATTATTTAAAATAAAATTACTATTTTAAACTTATTAACTATAAATAGTAAGATTATTAACTATAAATAATAGAATTATTAACTGACTTTATTATTTATAAATAGTAAAATTAAAATTAAAGAGATTAAATAGAAGCTTTAAGTAGAAATTAGTACATAATAATTTTATTATTTAGCTACTATTTCTTCTAATACTGGGTATAATTTATATTATTTATTTTTACTATTAAAGATTATTATATAGCTTTAATCTATTTAATAATATTAAGCTAAGCTTAAAAAAAAACTAAATATATTAAATAGCTATTAATTAAATAAGATACTAAAAGAATAATTATTATAATTTAAAGGTTTTATTTAAAATCTTTTTAATTTATAAACTTAATAAATTTAGTTATTAATTCCTACTTAATATACTATTTCTTATTAAAAAAACCTACTAATTCTAGCTTAAGTAATTATTAAAAAATTAGAGTGCCCTAGTATATATATACCCAGAGGGGGGACTAGAAGCTTAATAGTAAAAAAAACACTAATAATAGTATTAATAATATAGATTATATACCTAATCTATTTAAAGGTTAATAGTATACTCAGATAGACTAAGGTTTCTAATCTAACTAGTTATCTTTTCTAATATCTTTATAAGCTGCAGGTAATAGCTATACCTTAGAAAAGCTAGATTAGCTGGAAAAGCTAAATCTTAAAAAAGCTAAATCTGCTGGAAAAGCTAGATCTTAAAAAAAGCAAAATCCCAATAGATATAAACACTCTACAGGCTCTATTATCTCTTCTATTCCAGTTATCCTTCTATTCTTATACCTTAACTAATAACCTATCTAATAACCTAACTAAGAATATCTATATCTTACTCTTTCTACCTTATAGTATAAACTAATAAGCTATATTCTAATTATTAATATCTCTATAGCTTCTAATTTAATTTAATAGATTTAATAGAAATTAATCTAGCTCTTACTATAAAGCTAAAAGCTATAATATAAAAATCTAAATTAAAAAATATTATATAAATCTAAGTATATAGTCTTAATAATAAGTATCTAATATAATTACTTATTTTTAGCTGCTATATAATATAAAAGCTAGCTGGTATAAATCTAGCTTTAAAATACTAGGTTAGTAAAGAGTTATACTATCTTAAGATCCTTTTTAAGAATTACTAAGAAGATAGAATCCCCTAAGTAGAAAGTAAGTTTCTTAGGAAATTGTATTATAACTATATATTATAGACCTTGAAACTTATAAATAAGGTAGTATTAGTTAACTTATAGCTAAAGGATTGATATAAGAGCCTAAGGGAATCTATAGAGGGATATTGTGGAGGAGGTTCTGATAGAA
Organism: Ilyonectria sp. MPI-CAGE-AT-0026; assembly: GCA_020744155.1. Lineage (NCBI taxonomy): Eukaryota > Fungi > Ascomycota > Sordariomycetes > Hypocreales > Nectriaceae > Ilyonectria > Ilyonectria sp. MPI-CAGE-AT-0026. The sequence continues at coordinate 78,928 of JAGPNQ010000037.1, forward strand.
GAGGTAAATAACTATACTTAGGTTTAAGATTAATAGATTAAGTCCCTTATTAATACTTGTATAAGTATATAACTATATAGAATTTGAAATAGTAGTTAGAATAGTGATTTTAATAATGCTTAAGTAATTATAAGTATTTAATTTAATAACTTTTATTTTTAAAAATTAAAAAGCTCTAATTTAATACTTTATTAAATAAATTAAAATTAAATTATAAATAGTTAAAAATTTCTTAAAAAAGCTTTATTTACTTTATATACTTTTTACTACTTTTCTAAATTTATTTTATCTTTACTTAATTAATAATTAATAATATTAATATAATAGCTTTATTAAAATTACTATATTCTTATTTTCTAGCTTTTATAAATACCCTTTATTATTTTAATTATATTAAATACAGTAAAAAATATAGATATAATAAAATACTATAAATACTATAAAAAAGTAAAAAATAACTTAAGAATATGAATTACCTACTTAATTTTAATATATTTACTAATTCTTAACTTACTTAAATATTTATAAATAGAAGAATTACTAAATAGCAGCTACTTATATTTTAATTACTAGCTACTTTATAATATATTTATATATTTTAAATTACTACTAAGAATTAAATATCAGCTACTAAATATTAAAAGTAATAATTAGTAAATAAAGCAGGTAATATTCTAGCTTTAGAGTTTATAAGTAAAAACTTAAAAATCTTTATAATTACTTACTTTCTTAAATTACTAACTAATCTTATTAAAAAGAGTATTAAAATATTTATACTTAATATTACTATCTTAAAGAGTATTACTATTCTTAAAAAGGAAATTCCAAATAAATAGCTGGCAAGCTTAATATTCTCTATAATAATACCGGTATTAGTAAGCAGCCCCCCTCCCACCCCCCAGTTTCTACACCTCTAATAGCCTACTTCTATTATATATTAAAACAGTCTAATCTATATACCTCGAGTTTATTTAAAACGGCAAAACCTAATAAAAGCCACAGTATATAAGGCTCCAGCTATTAAGGCCGACCCTACTCGAGTTAGGAAGATATTCAATTTAAATATCTTTAACCTCTTTAAGATCGTAATAGCCTTTGCCCCCTTCCTTATTACTGCAGCGCCCGGAGCTAGTGCTGCTTCAACTATCGTTAATGTGTCGTCTGTTATCGCCCAGGTCCCTATTGCCTTCTCGTCTGTCTATAATGCGTTAAAGGCAGCTGTGTGTTTATACTCGGATACTCTCAGGCTGGAGCTGAGCCTACTAGGTATTCGAGTTGTAACTCTCTTTATAGGCGAGGTCTCTACAGCCCTTATATCTACTAATAGTATTAACTTTAGGTTAGAGAGTCTTTATATAGATATTAAATATAAGATTAAGAAAAGAATTATATACTATTTTAAGGTTTTTATAACCCCTAATACCTTTACTAAGTAAGTTATTTCTAAAGTCTTAGATAATAATAGCTGCAGCTCTATTTAGAAAGGTACTAATATCTTTATTATTTAGCTTTTTTATATTATTAGGCCTCAGAATATCTTTAACTTAATTATTAAGAGCAGTATAGGATTTGATAATAAGAGCCTTGTTAAGAAGATCTATAAATAAGGCTAGTAACTTACTAAGTAAAGCTAAGAGGTTAAGGTAGGATATAGAGCTTGATTCTTAGATTTATATGGTTTTCTTATAATCTGGGTATGTAATATTACCTAATATATATTTTTTTTTTTTACAATCTGGTTCTTTTTTTATTATTAATTGCAAAGTTCTTTCCGATTATTATAATGCTATTAGGTAGCCCAGCAGGTAAGCGACGACTTCAACCTGCAACAAACTCCTCTCTGTGAAGATGCGGTTTGCAACCCTTATTAAGAATTGCCGCGTTTTGTTATAGCATTAGCCCGTCTTATTTGCCTGGCTCCCAGTCATCGACTTGTTAACGACGGGGAACAGTTCTGCCGCGGCAGCAGCCCGTTTCTATATAGGATCTTCAACCTCGGTGGCGTAATTTGTTCTGTAAAATAAGATAGCTATAGTCTTGTACTGCGTTGCAATAAAGTAAATATTGTGGTTATATTGCAGTCCTACCGCTATAGCCCTGTTCTATCGATTTACTATACTGTAAGTACGCCGGATCTATAATACCCCTTCGTCGGTAAATGCAGTCCTCTCCGCCAATCTCCACAGCGCCTTAAACCGGTACGGGTTCCGATACTTCCCCTATTCCCGAATGGAATATTTTATATACATAGAGCTATATGTAGATCTGGGTGGTATCGGCGCAGAAGTTCGCTTTCTTATTAAATAAAGCTGCAAATTAGTAATTATTTCCTAACAGCGCCGATATATCTGATATTACAGACCTCTCCGCCTGAACTGCTGAGAAGGACTCTTAATCGAGGTCCTGTATTGTTAGCTTTAAGTTAGCCAATCTTATCCTGTATACCAGCCGTACAGCAAATATACCTCCGTAAATATACTATCTACATACTGGATAACCCTCTCCCGATATATAGCCCGGTCCTCCCCCTTGACGTCTCTTAAAATTAAATTTATATATATATTTCCCTAAAGCCAGAGGAGTCCGTGGATATAGAGCGACCCGCATTCGTTGGTTTTAACAGCTCCAAAGTACCTGCTAGCTAATATACCCCAATACCGAATACTTCCCGTCTTTACGTAGTATTTGAAGAAGATCGATACTTCTCGGTAGAAGAAAATTGCTAAGCTGAGGGAGTCCGAGATTGCTAATTGTATTTACTTATATACCAGGTCGAGGCTCGTCAGGAAGCGCAGATATCCTTAACGAGACTAAAGACTTCGTTAACTGCTCTGCGGGTCTTCTCCTTATCGAGGGCAGGATGGTGCTTATTGTATATTTTCCCGCCGTTAAAGCCCACAGAGCGGCCCCAGTTCTCGAGGTAGATCTCGGCAGCGTTAAACTGGACGTCCAGGTTCATGGAGTCATTCCCGGATGATCTGTATGACTGTGCCCGTTCCACGGCCTCGAGACAGGAGCTAAACAGGCCGGCAAGCCCGACCAGACCGGCTGCAATGCTTGCGGGCTCCATATTTGTTGTTGATGGTAGATGGAGGGAGACAGCGGCACGAAGCGGTCGAGTCGCAGCTTGATAGTGCTGCTTAGTACTAACTGCACGACGTGCTTTATTATATCCTTACCCAGCGGCGCCTGGCGATCGCCGAGGCACCGCACGCTTGCATATGCGGCTGCACCTCGGAGATACATGGCGGACTCCTATTAGTTGATAACAAGAGGGGCTGCTCTACCAGTAGTCCAGGCGAAATGATCACATCGTACGCTGCCAGCTGGAAGGTCACTGAGCCAGGTGCCTGGTTGTCCTTATCGAAAATGAAAGGCACGTAACCCTGACCACCTAATTATCTCGCCCCAACCCCTGACTCGCGAGACTGCATTGAGACTGTATTTATCATAATCCACCAACATTCATGGCCAATGCCCCTGAACTACGCTTGGACACCCAATATCCGGGTAGTTTAGGCACCAGCTTTTGACCCTCTAAACAGGCTCCGCCTCAATACGCCTCGGTAAAATATCATGCCACAGTTTCATCAGACAGAATCTGATCGAGCTAATGCTGGGAATACGAGCGGCAAATCCACCAAGCAAATGACACAGCCCCATCGCAGTGTCAATCGAATTTACATGGACTCCAAGATACCACGAGGTAGCTGATATAATAGCTTCAGGTTTCCCTCTACGAGACTCCTACATCGTCCGTTTTTGGCACCAAATCCAATTCTTTGCTTCGGGAACTTTGCTAGATCACCCACTTGTGCAGCTCTTCTACTTTTTGTAATTCTTTCAATCATGCTTCTTTACATCCAAAACCTCGCCCTGCTGGCCGCTTTTGCAGAAGCTGTGCTAGCCTGCCCGCTCCCTGCTAACGAACAACCCGCTGCAAAATGCTCCCAGCCCCGCATCAGAAAAGAGTGGTAAGCATCCGAAGACTCTGCAGAAAATTCGAAAGCATACTTACACCCTTCTTGGCGCACGCTGAGCTCCCCTGAACAAGCGGCCTACATCGACGCTATACAATGTCTGAAGACTGCCCCCTCCAAGGGTACAAGCGTCTTTGATACCCTCCAGAGTCGCTACGATGACTTTGTGGCTTTGCACATCAACGCCACTCGAGGTCTGTCTTTAAAATATCTGCGTTGCTTGATGTTTGGCTGACGAACCACTGCAGGAGGTCAGGATGCACCGTCACTTATCGACCAGCCTCCAAGTGAGTATTGCACCTGCGCCTGCCAGAGTCCCTTTATGCCCTCAAAGCTAAGCCATGGAACTCTTAGACAACGGGACTCAGCCTCAGGTTACAATTTACGGTGTCCATGGCGTTGGGGTCTTCCTTCCATTGCACCGCTACGTCATCTGGACCTTCGAGTCTGTCCTGCGCGCGGAGTGCAACTACACCGGTACGCAGCCATACTGGGACTGGACCCTCGATAACCCTGCATCCAACGGGTCACTGTTCGAATCCCCTGTCTTGCAATCATTTGGCGGCGATGGATCGGCAACCAACAACTGTGTGGAAGATGGCCCCTTCACCAGCGACAACTATTTGAACATTGGGCCGTTGGAATCTTTGGCCAAAAACCCGCGGTGCTTGACAAGGGCGATCAGCGAGGATCTTTTTAACACTAGCTCCAGCTGGGATGACATTTATCCGCCGACGATGAGTAGAAAGAGCTTCGTCCAGCTTCAGGCCTTCATCGACGAACTAGACTTTATTCCAGAGGAGGATAAGGTCGAGACGGGAGGATTTGTCAGCCCCCATACTCTGGGCCACTCGGTTATTGGTGGTGATGTACGTCCCAACCCGTTGCCTTCAAACCTCAATTGGAAGGAAAAGAGTTACTGACACATAATCGGGACAGTTTATGGACCTATACTCATCTCCAAACGATCCCATCTTCTGGGTGCACCATGCCCAACTTGACTACATGTGGTCGCTGTGGCAAAAGGCGGATAAGGCACGTCTCGCTGACATCGGCGGCGCCAGGACGCTTAATGGATTCGGTCCCAGTGGCGACGATATTGAGCTCACTACCCTCGATACGCCTCTCTGGATGGGCTTCATGAATGACGACATACCGGTAAAGGCAATCATGGATACCATCAATGGTGACGGCGAGGGCGTTCTTTGCTACGAGTACGAAGACTCTCCTTCTCTGGCTGGAAAGTAGGGGTTCTAATTGTAGTTAGAACCTGGATTTTTTACTGCTCTAGTAAACGCTAAGTCCCTAGGGGGGGTTATGGTTGACCCCTGGTTCCGGTTCACTCTATTAAGTTACCAGGTCAACTATATATAGAACCACAACTACTTCAATTTAAAAGCTAAAAATACAAGAAAAATACCATTTAAATTATTCAATTGTTTTCTTTAATAGAAGGAGTTCTATATCGCCTTGCGCGCCAAATTGACCTTCTAGGTTATATTGGATATAGCTTCTTATTAGTACTACTATCTACCTCTTTACTATAAATAATAATTGTATTCTCTTAGGCTCTAGCCTTAATAGTATGTTAAGCTGGCTCCCAGTTATATTATATAGCTACTTGAGCAAGACTGATAAAGAACTTGTTTAGATTTAGCTAGACTTTTTAATATTTTTATAGATTAGTTTATTCTAACTGTATAAGTAAGTAGACTATCTCTCTATTTTTTACTGTAAGCTGTACAGTATAACGTAGTTAATAAGTGAGTTACAAATATAAGTAAGTTAGCTTATTAAATCCCATATTAAGCAGCAATTTTAACCCCCCCTATAAAAACTGCTAATTCTTAATAGAATTTAATAGAACTTTATAGATATATCTAGTATAGTATACTAATTATATTTGGATTTTTAGAGCTTTTATATATTTTATTTATATATTTATTCGAAAATACACAGTGCAAAATAGCTAAAAAAATACAAATTTTATAATAGGCAAGCCCGCCCAACCCCCCGGTCCTCGCTGCGCGCTCGATATGTCGACTTACCTGCTGGACAATAGTCGAGAAGACGGTGATGACCATGAATACCGCAAAGAGCACAACCTGCATGCCAGCAAGCGAGTCGTTAGCTTAAAAGAACGAGAAGCCGATAAAAAGACCCGCCGCCGTCGCCAGGATGAACTTGGAGACGATATACGACAGTGTCCGCCAGTACTGCTGGAACACGCGGACGGTGACAGTCCACAGCTGGTGGGCGAACGACATGGCAAACTCGGAGTGTCCGCTCGCCTCATCCTCGGCCACCACCGGCTGCGCGGCCTTCTCAGCATGAATGTGCTCGATCTCCTGCATGACAGCCTCGCGCTCGCTGCTCCCGTGCCAGACATCATACCAGTCCACGCCCTGGGGATTCGCCCCCTTGTTAATAACCTCGAGTATGTACTCAGCGGGGTTCTCCTGCTCGCCGCACTTTCGGGTACTATTGGCCTTGAAGTAGTCGAGTAGAGTCCTCGAGTTCTCGCTAATATTACCAAAGTAGATTATCTTGCCGCCCGCTGCAAGGAAGAGCAGCTAGTCGAACTGCTAGAATAGGATAGCACTGGGCTGGTGTACGGTGTATAGGACTGCCTGGCCCGCGCCCGTAAGCTTATGTGAGAATGCACAGATGGCCTATAAACTCTGTAAGTCTAGGCCGCTCGTGGGTTTATTGAGGAAGAGTAGCAACTTGGGCTTGGCTGCGAGCTCGATGCTAATAGTTAGAAGCTTGTGCTGCTCGACGTTCAGGCCTTCGTCGGCGATGCCGATTACTGCATCCGCAAAGTCGCGCATATTTAGCATGTCGATGACCTCTTTGACGAAATCGTACTTTTCCTTCTTGCTGACGCTCTTCGGCTGGCGGAGTATGGCGCTGAAGCGCAGGCTTTCGCGGACGGTTGCTGTAGCGAGGTGGAGGCCTGCTCATCTCGTGTTAGTGACATTCTTTCATGAAGAAACTCGAGCGTAGCGAGGACAGGGGGTTTGGGGGGCTTACCGCCCATGAATGTCCAAGATACTCTGTTTATGGGGGGCAACCCCCCCAACCCCCCGGCCTCGCTACGCTCGAAGTACACCTCCTGATTCATCGAGTCCAAAGATGGAACTCCAGGTAAGAGAGATAGGGAACCTGCCTTGCTGCTGAACGTAGCCAGTCTTGCGCTGGAAACTAGCATCCAGGGGCTTGCCGTTAACCAGCATATCGCCAGTGATAACGCCCGTAGTCGTCCTCTGCGCGAGAGCATCCAGGAGCGTCGTCTTACCAGCACCACTGACACCCATAAGTGCAGCGAGGGTGCCAGGCTTGACCCATCCGGAGACGTGGTTGAGAAGCCTTCGCGTGTTGCCGCCCTTGATGGGCACGTCGTACACGACACCGCGCCTGAAGACGAGCACCTCAGCCGTGCTCTCGGACGTAGAGTTGAGCTCCGCGGCGATGAAATACCCAATCATGAAGGCGATGAGGAACGCAAAGAGGATACCAAGGTTGCGCCACACGCGCGACCAGTAGTACTCAAAGTTAGTCTCGATGAACGCGTCGCCCGTCACATAGGCCTGGCCAGCGATGGCACCGACAGTAGTGCAGATCCACGAGTCGCCCACGAGCGGCTGGTATGGCGGCACGATATTGGGGCACGGGAAGTCCCGGCCGTGGAACTCGTTGGCGATGAGGATCTCAAAGGCGTAGTAGATGGGGTTAATCCAACGGATCCAGCTGAACCAGACGACTATCTGCGGCACGCGGATGATGAAGCCCGTGTAGATAACCAGAGCCAGCACCATTACGCCCGCGAGCATTATAGCCTGGGATATAGTCTTAGTGACAGCGTCTAGCGTGCGGAAGATGGCGCTTATAATAAAGCTCGAGATGTATATAATGAGGAAGTACAGGAAGAAGGCGCCCGCGTCGCGTCGCAGGCCTGCTAGGAAGTATAGTATGATGTTGAAGAAGACGGCCGTGATAAATTTTACCGGTATGTCTGATACGATGCCGGCTGCTGCCTCGGTGGCTGGGTGGTAGAAGGCGTATGAGGCGTGCTTTTCGACGATGGGGCGCTGGGAGTAGAGGTTGTTGATTTCCGAGATGGCCGTGAGGGCATTAAGCAGGATGGCTTGGAATAGGACGGATCCCTTAGCGAAGAGGCCGTCGGTTATATCCGGCGTGCCGTAGAAGACGGAGCCAATAATGAGGGCCATGACGACGTGGATGACAGCCTGGGTGCCCGTGGCGGACTTGTCGTTCCAGATACGCTGGTACGCCCGCTTGGTGCACAGCTTGACCTGCATGGCGATGCTGACGGTGTAGGGCGACTTGGGCCTGAGGTGCTTGGCCCGGCGGATCTTCTTCTGCTCGCGCATCTTCTCGATGGTCTGGCCGTGGGGATCGATGGGGTAGCCCTCCTGATGGCGGTCGATCTGGTCGCGCAGCCGCCGGTACTCGGGCGACTCGAACCAGTACGTCTCGAACTCGGCCGACGTCCTGGGCACCTTGTTCTCCATGCCGGCTCGGGCTATGCGTTCCTGGGGGTTTGTTAATAATGTCAGGAAGTCTCCCGTCGTCTGCCTCTCAGGATACTCCCAGTCTATCCTCTCGAAGTATGCCTTGGCATCGCGGGCTGGGCCAAAGTAGATCTGGCGGCCCTCGTACAGAACCACGGCCTTGTCGAAGAGGTCGTAGATGGCCTGACTGGCCTGGTAGATGGCCACTGCGTGCGCGCTACCGCCAATATCAGCCGCAAGTCGGAGAGACTGCACGAACTTGGGGCCGTTGCCGAGTCGAGACCACGTGTGCTGGATACCAACTGTCAGAACTTCAACCTGGATGTTCAAGGAGGAAGTTTCATGGGGGACAAGCCCCGAAACCCCCCGTCCTCGCTTCGCTCGATGGTAAAAGGAGCAGACTCACCTGTTATCCCACGCTCCAACGGGGGCACCAGCCAGCATCATCTCCGAGATACTGACTCGCTTCCTCTCGCCTCCCGACACGCCTCGGATAAAGTCATTTCCGACCTTTGTGTTATAAGTATGGCTCAGACCGCAAACAGCCATGACGATCCTGGCGGCCTGCTTGATGTATTGGTCTCGGGAGATGCCGTGGACACGAGTCGAGGGAGTCCTAACTGCCGCTGCGAACTCGAGGGTCTGACCGACGGTGAGATGGGGGAAATGCCTGTCGACCTGTCCCCGAAACCTGTCAGCTTGAACTCTTCCTCCTAGATTGGACCTCGAGCGTAGCGAGGACGGGCGGTTGGGGGGCTTGCCTCCCATAAACACCAAGGACCGCTTGGAACTCATACCTCTTGGTTATAAGTGGTCTCCCCCTTGAACTCCTTGATCATCTCCTTTTGGGGAATCCGGTTATAGCTGATGGTCGACTTCTCCCCCACATGCAGCCCGTGGAGCTGCCCGGTCATAGTCTTGAGCGGGGTGCTGCATCCCGAGCCGGGGCGGCCCAGGACGATCAGCAGCTCCCGACTGTCCAGGATGCCGTCATAGCGATGCAGGATGGGCTTGTGCTCTTTTTTCTTGAAGCTAAACATCTCCCCGATCCTCAGAGGGGCAGTGACCCAGGTCCGGACGGTGCTCTGGAGTTGCAGCGCGTTACCCGTGCCGGAGATGCTGAGGTTGGAGTCAATGCCGCGGAGGGTCGAGGCCTGCCGCAAGGCTAGGGGTTGGTATACAAAATATTAAAGCGTCTCTGGGAAATCCAAAAATGCAGTTACTTTTATTGTAGCTAGTCTGTAGCCTGTGGAATTGGTATCTTTATTACGTGTGTTCCGGCCAGGGTGGTGGTGTACGAGGGGGCTGTTGCAAGACTTGTGGAACTCCACTTTATCAAACAGGATGGGGACCTAGAGACCTTGCGACGCTTGCGATCTTGGTGTTCTTCATCATCGAAATCATCGTCGTCCGAGCCAGATCCCCGAACTTTTAGAGGCAGAGGACAATAGTCCTCGTCACACATACATTTTGGAACATCGAGGCCATCCTCACTGCCAGAGCCTTCAGTATCTGTGTCACTGTCCGTATCTTGCACCGTTTTATGTGCATGTGAGGATCTGCGACGAGAACGGCGCCGGGACGGCAACTCCTGAGACGGGGGAGACACTCGGGTTCCAAATGGGGATCCGGATTCAGCCTCCGAGGACTCGGACTCAGCATCGCTGGATCCGCAGCTGGTGTGGTCGAAGGTTACGAATATTCCCCGCCGATATTCACATCGCCACAATAGCCGGCGACCTGAACTGGCGCCGGCTGGCCCGCCCGCACAAGAGAAACTACCGACATCGAACCAACTACATCGACCGAGATTGCGACTATGCCACAAGCATCTCCGAACCAGAAGTCTTACGAAGACTACACCATCGCCCTCGTGTGCTCCATGAGCTTCGAGATGAGCGCCGTCCCGCTACATGGACAACGAACACGACCGCCTGCGGGCCAAGCCGGGAGGCCCCAACACGTACAAACTCTGCGACCTCGACGGCCACAACATCTTCCTCGCCTGCCTCCCCGGCCAGCAGGGGAAGGGCCTGCCGCCGCCGTCGCTGTCAACATGTCCCGCACGTTTCCGTCCATCAAGTGGCGGGTTCTAGTTGGCGTCGCGGGAGGCGTCCCCGACAGACACGACATCCGCCTGGGCGACGTCGTGGTGAGCGTGCCGGAGAGGCAGCACGGCGGCGTTGTTCAATCTGATCCGGGCAAGGCTACCGACGAAGGATTCTGGTGCAAGGGCTTCCTGTGGCCTCCACCACCGCTGTTGAGGAGCGCCATGGTGATGATGCGATCTGGCCAACTTGTCGCCGACAACAAGATTGACCCTTCTGTGCGTTGGATGGTCGAAAAGGCATCGGGCCTGGCCATCTACGGACCGCCATCCGCGAAATCGGATGTGCTGTTCCCCGAGGACTATCCCCACCATCCTGACAGCGCCTCATGCGTGGACTGTGGCTACTCCAAGGCGATGGACAAGCCGCGGCACCAACGCTCCAAGATTCATTACGAGCTGATTGCTCGGGGGCCAGCCTGCTCGATAATTCTCCAGATAGGTGCCGTGATCAGAGAGACAGTGTACCTCGACGGTGGCTTTCTGTACTGGAGCCAAGGGCTTTCAAATGGAGAGCAAGAAGTTAGAGAAATGACGAGAATGCTGAAGACACAACCAGAGCCCCTTCCTATGGTCTCTTTTTCAGATGTCTTTTTAGTCTTTCTCTCTTTTATGTGTAGTATGCTGAATACTTCCGGCATAAACGCTCGATGCACTCCATCCTCTGCTACCTATCTGAATGTACGTCCAGTATGGTTCCATGATATTAAAGACGGAAAGCTGCGGAAGACGATTCACCGCCGACACCACTGCCATGGGCATAGCAGACCTCTTGTAAGACTGTACTCCTCGATATCAGGCTTTAGCAGCATCAGACCATAGCTCAACCATGAATGAACTTACTCCATTGATTACAAGTTCAACATGGGGATATCCATGCATCCAACGACAATCAAAGGCACCTTACGGTACAAGGCGCTTGACGATATCCTTGATGTCCTCATCTGAGAACCTGCGGACACCAAGCAGCTCGTCATCATCCTTCTCCCACCTCGTCTCGTACTTGGGGTTATTATCCGCCACATGGATAAAGTCCAGGAGACTATCCATATCAGCCCCGCCCGACTCAACCTTCGCCATCGACGCCGCAAACATCTCCTCCGTATCCTTCCGCTCCACCGTCCACCCCTCATCACCCACCACCTCCTTCACCAACCCAACCAGCCTGTTTTGACTCGCATACGTATTCGCAACATATACCGCCCGATCAGCCGTCTCCCCCGGGCTCGTAAGCACCCGCACAACTGTCTTGCCAAGCCACTCCCTCGTCGTATACGCAATCTCATTCACCCCCCCGTCATACAGCGTCACAACCCGCTCCCGCAGCGCAATCCCCGTAAACCCCATCTCAATCCCCCAGTCGAGCAGCCCGCCAATGTGCACGTCCGTGTACGTCGTCGCCCCGCCCGAGGCAGCGCATAGTGCTTTCACATGCTGCAGCGCGTCATACGCGGCCTTGAAGACGGGAAGCTCGCCGATGGCGGGCTTGTTGTTGTTGAGGCCATATTCGGAGGGGAGGTAGCGATACACGCCTGCCGCGACGGCCGCATCAATAAGGTTGAATTGAGGGACGGGCTCGACGATGTTAGTCGTGTTGATAAGCGCGTCCTGGCCGCGGAGAGCGGCGGTGAGGTCCTGGATGGAGGTGTAGTCGACGTGCTTGACAATGACCTCTGCTGGAAAGGTGTGTTTGGAGCCTTTGCGGGTGAGGACGGTGACGTGGAACAGGTTGCTGGCGAGGAGGGCGGCTAGGATGGGCACGCCGGTGGTGCTGGTGGCCTGTGGATGGGGTTAGTGATGGGGGGATCAGCCCCAGTAGGGGGACCGACTTACTCCTGCGATGGTAACATTCTTGATGTTAGGGGCCATTGCACGTACTTGGGCAAAGTAGGTATGGGATGGGGTAGAAATGGGCAAATAATATGGGTCGAGATTGGGAGGTGCAAGAGTTGGTAAAGTGGCTTGGTTCTGTTTTTGTTCCTTCGAGGGAAAAGCCTTCTATGTATTGCTAGAATATGGAAGCCAACATGTAGGCCTCGTTGTGTCTCCATCAATATGCTGATGCAAGCAGGCTGATATGACAGGTTTCAACCCCAACGGCTGTTTCCGCGTGGTCTGTGTTACGAGCATCCCTCATGTCTCGCTGGGATGTACGGAGTACGGATGCCTAACCCTGGCATTTACCGCTTAGTAGTGAACTTAATTACTAATCTGCCAGGTTGCGCGCGGGCGCAGACCCGCGCGCGATACACCTCAATTAAGGCGAACGTCACCAAATTGGGGGCGGCTTCTTCGGCGCCCAGTACTGTGCCATGGTCTCTGGTGTCGGCCCCTGCGACCAGCTGGCGCCTCCTCAGTACCGCTACTGCATGCATCCTTAACGCCGCCTTCTGCTCTGCTGACTAGCCCGAGCTCAAGTACCCCAACTGGCTCACCGACCGACCCCACGGACGTCGCCGTCGCCGTCACGATGTACAAGCCCCTACGCGTGGCGTTTGCGAGTGACGCGAAGAAGGGTATACTGGCCGACGACGAGCAGTACTTCCCCGGCCCGCGCGTACACGCAAACGCGATCTTGATGGTTTCCCCGCAATTGGGTGACTGATGTCGCGCTCGGCTAATACTGTGGAGGAGGGGCATTAATCAATCTACCTACAGACCAGACCTATCCTTCCATACCTGCAGTTGCCTGCCTTAACTCGGGACCAGTTCTATTCTTTACAAGTCCTTACTTTGGGTAACTCAAGGTATCTGAGATAAGATACCTTACGTCAAGTCAATGTGACAAAGTAGTTGCTGAGAGCCCAGTCTGAATATAATAACACCATCCTCGTTTATTCACTTTGTCTTTTCCAGGCCCTGAACCTTATTTTTGAAAGATAACACAAGTTAGAGGGCGTCCTGTGTATTGTTATAAGCATGGGCCCCACTGCCTAAGTAGAAGCAGCACTTTACACCTTTTTAATTTGTTTATATTATGCCACTAAAATAATTCAGCTCCTTCCTCTTTTACACGCCTCGTAGGTATAACGGTCCAACTAAGTATATTGATAACTAGCTGAGTAACTGCAATAAGTATCCTAAAGCTGAAAAGAAAAAGGAGGAAAGAAAGAAAAGGGGCGCTAGCAAGAGAGCTCCTTAGTCTTCCAGTCAATGTGAGTCAAAGCGTTAGTGAGTTGAGAGCGTAGGCTGAAACCTTCTCATGGGGGCCTAGCCCGTTACAGTAGGTTAGAAATCCTATTTTCTACCTTGACTGACTCCGGCTTTCCAGTCTCCCATCGCGTCTTGTTAAAGTCCAAACTAAATTGATAGAGCTACTGTTGGATTGCTTATATAACCATTTGATAAGCGTGAACATGTGTATATTGTGTATCTGCTCTTGTTGTCAGGGGCTGTCTGCTTTGGACTACACCCCGGGCCTATAAGTGTGTAAGGGTTAGCTTCACCAGGGTGCTACACTAAGATCAGAAGGTAGAGTATGCTGTATTGTAAAGCGTTCACTTGCCGAGTACAGAGACTGCACTTAACGAATCAAGCTATAGGCACTATATCAGGTAACCTCTCTCTAGGGTGGGGCGAGGTGTTGTTCCTTTATCACCCCAACTCTCACAAAGTGGAGCTCTGAGATTACAGCCTTTCCTAACTGTCTTCCTCATACGGTCTGACTGGGCCTAGGGCTCGGCGAGCCCTCAGCGACCCGGGCCCGAAGGCCTCCCTATTCCATACGTAATATCCTGGAGCCCTAGTGTTCTATGCCTCTAATTTAACAGCTACCATACTGGTATAGTATATTAGAGGCAAAGGTTAAAGAACTAACTAACTTAACTCCACACTTCTTAAGTTTAATATTTTCCATTTTTCTAAGAGATAATAAACACGTTAAAGCTGTAATATCCTATATTATTATTAAAATTATACAATAACCAGCAAATTACAGTAATAGATCAGAATAACTTATACAAATTAAGATGTGGTAAAGTTAAGTAGGCCCTTTATAATAGATCTTTCTATCTCCTTAGATACGCTAATAAGTCGGGGCTTTCCAGTTTTTAGGGGATAAAGGTTATCTAATTGGATACTTGCAGCTACTAGAGCTAGGATTGGTGGGTTCCTTTAACAGGAAATACCATGCCGGGTAGGGACCAGTAGCCAGACCTATTAGGGCTATAAATTGGGAAGGTCTCGAACAAGACCTTTAGGAGATTATCATCCTCTAGCATCTCATTTAATTAACAGTTATTTAACCTACCTTTTGGGGACCTATTGAAGGTCTATTTGATTAAACAGTATTAGCTGAAAAAGCTATCTATTTTACCCAGCTGTCCGACTTATCCGGACCCCAAACCTGATCCTATCCGACCTTTCCGCCACAATACTATCGCAGTTATTACAGCTCTGCCTCTTGGGTGGGTTGTGTGTTCTTAGTGTCCTCTGCTCACTCCATCACTCACTAGCAATTGCTACTTTCATCTTAAGTTTGCTGCCTTATATCTGATGGTGTGAAATTTAATATACCTAGAAGATTAAGAAAGTATCTATTTATTCTCCTGATTAGATTTACAGGACATTCTAATACTAAGAAATTATCCTAAATCACTGCATTAATAGACAAATTAGAAGTCCCAATTTATACTATCATTATTAAGGCTCGATTGGTAAGCTCAATTACAATAACGCATGGCTTATCTCATGCTTGTTAATAGTAGTGGGCACAACTTGTCCCTTTTAAGTTCGGCTTTACTAACCCTGAGTCTTAACTGGCCTCTGTCATTTAGTCTCTCCGATTGCGAGTCGTAGGACGGCGCCCTTTGCGTGTGAAACGTTGCCCCACACTAGCTTTAATGCGATGTTTCTCTAAACTACTGTACTTCGCGATTTGCATGCTAGAATACGCTATAGGAGTCGACTGCCTGGCTAATGCAGAGCACAGTGATGCTGCTGAGGGAATTCTGCACTGTAAGTCGATGAGTACTTGTGAATCTCAAGGTAGCCCAGAGCTGGGCCCGTGCATTATGGGTGCCAGCCACCTGATATCAGAAGAGCTTTTCACCCTAGGCAGACCCGCTTTTTAGACTTAACTCCGGTCAGGGACACCCAGTGAACCTGAGTGGCTTCTCAGCTCAATGCACGATGACGAAATTCTTATATAAGCATAAGGATGATTATCCCCTAAGGAAGTAACGTTAATGGGTTCGAATGGCCGAGAATAGGCCACATTCCTGATTGCTCATGCACAGTACTGTACAGTAATCTAGACAAAGGAGGGATTATTCCATCTGGTTCCTTTCATCCAAACAGTTGGTTCCAAGAATCTTGTCTCGTGCCAGGTACCGGGCCACGTGTGTCACACCTGCACCGCCCAGACGGGTCTGATAAAGCCCTATTTTTTATCACAAGACGCGCAGACAGTCAGGGGATCAGCGGATCTGTTGATTGTCTCTGCGCGCCAGTGGCAATGCTTAGTTGCCGCTGTCCAGTGAATGACCCTTTTATTGTCGGCTACTGACGCCTGGGTTATCCGGAGATAACGACAGGTGTGAACTGGTGGGCCGGAGGTAAACATCGGTGTCCGAATGGACCCAAGAGTCGTAAGGGGCTCTGTGAATATAAGTGAGCAGGTTCTATTTGTCAAAAGAATGGACTCCGCATATAGAATTGCTCTTTAGAGTCGGAAATCCCGGACTCACTAGACTTTTTGCTGCAGACATGTCTGTATCTCCTACTTATAAAGGCTATGTCGCCTCGACGCAAGACGCCTTCATTCTGTTTGAGGCATGCCTCATCGGCCAGCTTCACCACATCAGTCGACAACTGCATGAGGACGAGCGACCCTCCCTAGTCGTGAGTGGGAACGTCTTCGTCTACGAGCAACACTCGTCTGGCATCGTTCGCTGGACCGATGGAATTCGGTGGGGAGCTCCGGAAGTCGTTAACGATTTCCACTTGTACCGGCAATTGGTTGCTGATCTCGAAGCTTCTGAGTGTGCTGCCCAACAAGGCCGCGGTGACACCACTCGTAAGCGGACAGGACTCTTGATAATTAGCTAGAGATGACCCGAAGCACTGATACAGGTCTTTTTTTAGGTGCCTTGGACTTCACAGATCTACGGAAGTATACGATTAGCGTAACGGTGCGCGGCATTTTGCACCATCTCGTGGGCTACTTCACCTTAAGCGCCGCTCTAGCAGGTGAATTACTGGTTCCAACTCTAGACCCGGGCCTGTGTACCTTGTCTCCTCGCGAAGAGCTCTTGAGTCAGAGGTTCATTGCGCCTGCGGAAAATGGAGATGATGCGCACCAGAACGAATCGTGAATTGACGCCATTATAAGCGGGTTGTTCTAGCTTCGGTCTTCAGGTCCACCGAATGCTCTCTGTCTTTGTACTCGAGGTGAGTGGTTTCTCTTTGTTACCTGACTGTTGGGAAAAGATTGTACGAACACTCGCCGCTTACAATCCCATATATTAACTTGTGGGCGCATTCTCTTTTGCAAAATTGACAGAATTTGAGCTGGTGTTTTGTTTTACCTCATTCATTGTTAAGTCTGGCCGTTCTACTGAGCGCCACTTCTGGTTATTGTTAGAAACTATTTTGGATGTTGGACTGAAGGTGGAGAAGGAGCTCTGGGTAACCGCAGCTTTCCATTGTATTTCGCAAGACTATGAACGATCCGAAGAATGTATCGCTCTCCTCGCTGGGAAATATGTCTCGACTGGCTTAATTGATGCTCGGTTCACGTATACTTGATTCTTTCGATTGATGATCGTATTGTAAATGGCCCTTCGGGATTACGTTACGCCAAGGGATCTTACAATCTCAGTCTTAGGCGTGTGGGCTGCGACTGCAACTGGCAAGCAGGTGTACATCGAGATAACTCATCCTATTCGATAAATCATACCTTCTAGCCCATTTCCTCCCATTTAGAAGTATTTATGCGGGCGTTGCGTAGATATGAGTCCACCAGGTGCAGGTTTTATGCACATTAGCCGGTGTAACAGGATGGATCTGGGTGGCTTGGAGGCAGTATGGATTTGTTAGCCCTGATAGAGTTGAGACATGTCATCGGAGAAGCTCATCGGCCTGTCCAGAAAATAGTACTACAAGCCAACTGGGCTCTCAAGATTACCACAGTATTTCTATTGCTGCATGCGCTGATGGCGTTGTCTCATATCTAGTTCGTTGGAAAATGGAAGTTCGACTTCGGCATTCTCCAAATTATGGAGATGCGAGAAGCTGCAGCAACCACTACTCCTGCCGACGCAGGGACAGCACGTCCTGTGTCCCAATAGGGGACTTTTTCTAGCCTCACGGCCGCCTCGGACGAAAAATACACATACATACATACATACATATAATTTGCAAAGAATCTGAGACTCGGTTTTTACATAGAACACAGTCCTAAAATGAGGACCAAGGCGACCTTCCAGATAGAGGTTGCACGAACTTTCTGAGAGGAGACAACCGAGTTGACCGGGAATAGTCGAGATGTCGAGGGCCTGAAAATGGAGTCACGAGTGATAAGACATCGTCCACTTAGAGAAAGGGTGAGCAGAATCATCCCTACCCAATATAACTTCTAGTTTCAGCTATTCTCATCAAATATCGAGAATTGACGCCACAACTCACTTAGATTCCCACACAAAAAAATACCAACAAGAACTTTTAGCACATCTATTTGCAATTAAATCCATCCTAAATAATTGTTTCGTCTCATACCCTTCTCCGCCTAATTTCAAGAACTATCCGTCTATTCTGACCCATTCCACATTTCTAAAGCACATAATAAAGCCGCCCGCTGCCCGCCTCTTATCCAGCAATAGAACTCTGAGAATATAAACCTCATTCCATTAAACCGCCTGTGCCTCACGCTGCTGGCATGGCTTGTTGTCCTTGCTCTCGCTCTCTCGTTGCTTTGGAAATAGTGCAGTTTGCAAGCCGGATAAGTTCGGCTACGAAGTCGTTTACCAACTTCATATAGCTAATCTCGTAAGGGGTTATTCTGCGTACTGGTATGCTTCTGACTAGATCGGCGGCTTCGCTGAGGAGCTCTATGTTGAGTTTGGCTTGAGGGTCTAGAGGGTATATGATAATATTGAGAAAAAGGGTCACGATGGCGGACGTGGGATAAAACACGATAATCCCGTAATTTGGGGAGTCAGTCGATTTAGATGCTATAGCAGGCTGAATAGTCTAATAAAGAAATGACTTATCAGAATACCTCGCCTGCGAGCCTGCTGACAGCTGCTTTTAAGTAGATAAGGGTTAAATAACTTGCTTCTAAGGAGAGGGTGATACTTAACTGAAGGCCACCGTTCCACTTGGAATCTATAGCGGCATTTTCGGGCTAGTGTGTATAGTATCTCCTACTTGCGCGGTGGATTGTTATTATAAGATAGTGGTACTTAACGTGCAAACTAACATAATATATACTGCTTGGGAGCTGTATTTTCGAGAAAGGGATATAGGTAGTGTCAGTAATTAACAGTGATAGTTAAAAGTTGGGTGAAATAGATAGTTGCTACGTCTCGAGTTTATTATCTAACTTTTAGATATTGCAGAGCAGCTTAGCATCCGATTTCTTTAAGCTTAGGCTGAGTAAAACAGTCAGCAGGTTTTATCTTTAAGATAACTTAAGCGTGGGTTACTAGAAAGGTAAGGTATAAGCTTTTTATATATAGAATAGGGAGAATTAAGGCTTTCTTTAAGATTTAGCAAATAAAAATAGAAGTTTATATAGTTATTAAATAGAGTAAGATTATAATAATTATAGAATATTAAGGGCAGCTAACTAGTATAAAATATAATATCCTTATTAAAAATATAATACAGCTAAAATAATATATATAATTAGCGAGTTTTCTATTTTTTATAAGTTACTTTAGAGCTGTAGAACTTTATAGACTTATATATATATCTACCTACTATAAAAATAATATAACAGGCAGTAATATATAATATAGTTACTAATTGCTAACAGCTTAAAAATATCTGGTATATATATTAAGAGTAAGATTAGTAGTAAATTCTTAATTAAAAGTAACTTAAAAGAGGTTAAGTAACTTACTAATAAAAATAATCTAAAGGCTGATAATGCTTGAGTCTTTAAATATATCTAATAGTATATAATAGGCCTTAATTATATAACTATTACTGTTTACATAGGGTAAATTATTAACCTGCTCCCAAAAAAGGTATATTATTAAGAGAAAAGCAAGAACGCATCCCTTAGCAGAGATATACTAGAGGGAGGTTAGTCTATCCCACAACTCGTATACTAGTATAATAATTTCTTTAAAGAGAATACAGTTAATAACTGGGAAGGCTAGCTTAAATACGGAGCTGAAGAAGATATTAAGGATATACCCTATAACGCTTCTCTGAGGTAGCTATTAGAGCTCTCTTTCTAATTTATAAAAGTGCCAGAGCGATAGAGTATAGGGGAAAACTTGTTTTTAAAAGCTAAGGTAGAATCTGCTGAATAAGATATCCTCGCCAGTTCTCAAAGAGATATATTTCTGCCCTTCCTCAAAGAGTATAGGTATGCTATTATAGGAGCTGATTTGTTTTAGATAATATCTGCCGTAGTAAATATTACTAAAAGAGATACTAGTAGTAGAGTAACTGCTAGGGGTTAAAATAAAAGGTGACTGAATTAACTTATAGACGGCAAACTGTTCTTAAAGATTTATTACATTTCAGTTCCCTTTATTAGTAACTATAAACTTACTTCTATTTAAATTATATTTAAGTTTTAAATTTACTTATTAATCCAAATATAAAAGCTTCTAATACTGGATTTATAATATTTCTATTAATAGTAAACATATACTATAAATTTGATATTATATAATAGTATATACTTACCTGGTAACTTTTTAAACTTACTAAAGCCCTCTAGAGCGAGAAATCGAAATTATCAGCACCCTACCCCCAAGTTAATCATCCCTACCTCATATCCTGCTAGCGTTACTGTAGCTTCACATACAAAATTAATCGTCGGTTATAGTGCCGACGCAATTATTGAGTCTTAGGACTGCATTAGAATTTTCGTCCGGTATAACCTGTTCACCTGGGTCAACTCGTGAAAACAAATCGCTCCTGGGGCAACGTCGAGACTTGAGCTCACCTTGAGCCAACAAAGGTCACGCCAGAGACTTGTGCTATGTTTGCGGCACCCTCTAGGGCTTCGATACCTTGCTTGAGCAGGGCTCGTGGATCCTGCGTTGGATCCAGGCGGTACCCTTTTTCGAGGGTAAGAAGAAATGCCTTGACTACCTGAAGACCGAGGAGAACGTCATCAGCTGGACAGCTATTATTACCGGTCCCTCATTCGACTGGGTGATTGTTTCACATTTGGTTCCACGGCACGTAGGGGTTGACGTACTGACGATTCCGCATCAGGGGATGTGCCTTGGCTTCCAGGGCTTTAACCTGAGCACGAAGACGGCCACCATTGTCGACGGGGGAAATGTTCGCTTCACTACTACCAACATCCGACAGATTGCGCGTTCCATCATTGCAGTGCTAGAGCATGCTGATGACACGGTAAACGAGGTCGTGTTCGTGGAGTCTTTCATAACCACGCAGCACGAGCTTCTCCCCGTTCTTGAGAAAGTTACTAGAGAGAAGTGGAAGATTGTTGAGGAGAGTTCCGAGGAAATCAGGGCCTTCGGCGCCAGGGCTTTTGCGGAAGGTAATCTGATGGTGGGAGGTGGTGCTCTCCTTAAGGCTCTCATTCTTGGCAAGGACGTCTCGACAGACCACACTGAAGTCGAAGGAGGTATTTGGAATACTCGGGTAGGTCTCCCTAAAGAGAACTTGGAGGAGGAGGTTCGAGCCATCGTAGGCTCTGCTACTTAAAGTACAATACTCTAAAGAGATGTCTTCTTAAACTCAGCAGCTTAAGCAAGGCATACGTTGGTGCCCAAGATACATCTGTATACTGCGGGCCTGTTCTACGTGATATACCTGATGTTGTGGTAGAAACATATATCCGTGTTACGCTCTACACAAGGGCAGCTATATAGCCACAGGGTGCTTTATGTTGAGAACAATTTGAGGGGGGAATGGCTGAGCAGCAGAGCGCGTACGCCGTGAACGAACAGCTTTACAGGCTCCGGTAGTCCAGCCCGGACTTCGGCGGTACCCTTCAGCGGGGCACCCGAGTGAATCAAGAAGAACCTGCCGAGCGGGGCAGAAAGTTTGGTTCCGAATAATGGGGACTTCCTCTTGAAAGGCTCCATTGTGGTGGTGTTGTTGCTGAGGATCGATTGGTACAGTAAGCTCAACCGTCATAACACGCATTTGTCTCACGAGACATTTTGATGACCTGTGTGTGGGCACCATTATCCATCCGGCGTCTGGATGACCACGTTCGGTCCGATAGATTCGGCCCGAGTCTATCGGACAGGAAGGCCGCCACCTTGTTCCTCACTCATGCCCCCGTTCTGCCTGTCTGCACAAGTTTGGTGGTACTCCAGCACGCCTGTTTGGCAGGGCCCAGGTCCCTTCCCCAATGTCCGCCCTCGGGGCCAAGACATTGTGCTCGCCACATACATGAAGATCCCGTGAAGTTCGCCATCAAAAGATTCAAAACCGTTGACTTCAACCTTCCCCTTTCCTCCCGGCTCCCAACTACAAGAACTGTATGCATCTCCCCTGAGAGCTGAGATTGCGCTTTAAGGCCTGTGTTATTGCCGTCCTGGTAACTCTTTCTTACTTTTACTTTTTCTCAGTCTATTTTATTCCGAATTTAAAAGCCTTTTATTATTCTATATTATATCTTCTCTTTTTTAACTTTAGTTTTTTTTAATATTAGCTTTAATTTATCTAGATATTATCTTATACTAAAAATAGCTTAAAAATACTTATTTTAAATTTTTAATAATTAATATTAAAATATATTTCTTAAAAAGATTATATTATATCCTAAAAAACCCAGCTTAAAGATAACTTTAATTAAAAAAAAAGTTAGAAAATATAAAGTCAGAAAATATAAAGTACAGAATAATATATATCGCAGATATTGCAGCTTTCTAATACACTACCTCTCAGTTTAAGCCGGCACGCTAATTGTATAAGGAATAGATCTGTATTGCAGTGGGGGGCCAAGCCTTTTAGTACTACACCTCTTGCCCGAGTTGACTGAGTAGTTACAGTACAAGCCTTAACGGGGATAAGAGACGAGCAATGAGGGCAGCGCGGAGTTAAACAAGGCTTGCATACACAATAAAACATCAATCTTGCCCTAAGTTGTAGTTAACACTGAAGCGGGCTGAAAACCGCCCGCTAGCCAGGGACAGGCCCTCGACACTTCTAAACAATGCGCCTCCCCATTGGTTCGGTTTCTGCCGTCTTTGCGCCATCACCACGCGTCATTACCTCTGGAGTCCTCTAGGGAGCAGGGAGGCATTTGCTCACTTCTGCTTACCCTGTTTCTCCCTCTTGAGCAGCAGGAGGCATGCGCCGAGGAAATACCTAGCGATGTCACAACGGGCTGTACCTAATCCCAGAAATTCCAATCAAGGGCTGTCACACACCAACGTGTCGAGACTCAAAGAGACGGCGTAGTCGCACCCTGTACGTTGGTAACATTGACCTGCATGATGCTTTGTGTTAAGGCCACACTCCTTTGATCACAGGTCCGAACCTCGACCGCTTTTCTCCCCAGAGAGCTAATTTCACCGCCAGCCAACGGGAAGCCTCTTTTAGTGACTCGAGACAACAGTAGTACTCCACAGCCACTTGCTGCAATTATGTAATTACTAGAGTGGAGGAAAGAGGGATGGAGATGAACGTATTCCAAGCGGCAACATTCCGAGAGGAGGAGCATGAGGATACCCACGCTCCTGGTTGCCCAAACCTCATCAGTCCAGAACCAGTTTCCGCGATGGGTTGAACATCCTTGGCTTTACCTGTTCAGGGGTTGAACTTTTCTCTATGCCCTCGCGACATGCTTCACGTAGATGTAACCCGGGGACCCTTAGACTAACTCGGGTTTAGCACTTATTGCGTTGGGCCTCGACGGCTGCAATCTGTCACGAGTTGCATGCTCCGATACTGTTTTAGCGTGCAGGGATAAGGCGTGATGCCTCTACCTGCGGAGCGATTATTATGACTGATCATCTATCCTTTGGAAGCACGAGAGTGTCGGAAGATGATAAGCCATCTCATACAAGGTGGTCCTCCGGCCCTACTTGCTACTGCCAGCAGCAGAATTATTTCCTATCCAGTTTTTTTAATAACTTTTAATGCAGTATGTGGCAATGATAGTTCCTAACTAATAAGACCCCGAGAATCTGTCCAAGCTGGAATATAGAATCCTGATTTGTGACTGCCTAGAGTAAGGTTTTCTTCCCTTTGTACCTTTTCCCATTCTTCGCTTCCAGTCCATATCAGGACCCTTTGTCACGCTAGGGGGCCATTAGCCCAATGTAATTTTGGCCTCGACCATAAAATCCATGGGGAGGAGGGATCCCCAAAAAACAAGATTCGCACTAAGGCCGGGCCAGACTCCGCAAAAACAATCACGTTCGGCAGCGGCCAGGCGCAGTTGAGGCAGTCGAGACGCCAGGCACGGGGGAAAGGAAAACACCCCCAATTAAGAGACAAGGTTGGTTGATGGTGGCGGTGAGGCAGGGGACCTGGCATCCTGCTCCGTAATTAATCTGGTGCCCAACCTGGTGGACGTTAGCGCCGTAGGCAAGGGGCAGCTCTCTACGTTTCAGAATTAGCCTCGATCAGCTACGGCTTCAGCTGCGATTCCCAGGTCGTTGGTAGTTAGCATAAACCGTCAGTAGCGCTACTGCACTGCGACCGTATCGCCGGGAAACTACAAAGGCCCTCATTCGTTACTGCTTACTTCAAGTCTGCCTCTTCTCTTTTCTTTCTGTTCTTTTTCTCCCTCATCGCCCAGTGATCTCCCCCCCCTTGAACCTCCCGGTGTTGGTAGTCACGCTTAGAGGACTTGATAAACGCTCAACAACTCCATGGATCAGCAGGACATCAGCCCCAAGTATGAGGCCGACAGGGAAGCCATCGGCGTCAAGAATTCGAGGCAAAAAGCTGTAAGTTGACGTGTATTTGGGATAATACTTCAACACTTTCTGCCCCAGACGTGCAGCTCTCGTTGGACGGGTCATCAGGTCTTGTTGCACTTGGATCAGGATATCTAAAAGCGCTACCCCTGCTTGATCCCATCCCCCCAACGTCTCTGTCTCCTATTTGAGGAAAATAGAAAGGCTGACATATTTCCCTGTTGTTCGTAGTGCGCTCCATGCCGCACGCGCAAGGTGAGTCGATCGTTGTCTTGCTCCCCGCAAAAGGAAGTCCAAGACTCCGCAAGGAATCGAGAAGAATCGTTAGCCAACATCGAGCCGCTGTGTAGGTTCGATGCGATAAAGAAACACCCTGTTCAAACTGCCGCGTTGCCAACCGATCATGCACTCGAGCGGAGCTGCAGCCTAGAAAATCTCGACAGAGAGTCGCTATCTCGACGCAATAGTAAGCCAGCCAGCCAGCCAGCCAACTTTTCTCTTTCACCTCGCATCATCCTCCTAGCATAAGCCATGGCCGCTTGGCCGTGTACGGAAGTGGATCAGGGCCCTTCATTAATAGCTGCCATCTACAGCGAGCTCAAGATCGACCAAATCGGACTGCGACTGTCGAATATCGAAGGAATCCTCCGTGACATTTCCCAGCGCTCCGCTTCGGCTCCCAGCAGCAGCAGCCCGCTGCAGCATACCACTCCTCAGCAGCTACTTGCCATTGGAGATCTGGCCGTTGGCATTCCAAGCACCATTGCCGCCTCGGCCGTCGACGACCAGGATTCTGAAAACGACGAGTCGGCATTCGGCCACGACTCTGTCATCGTTGACCAGGCCACCGGCGCTAGCGAGGACCTTGAGCACGCCATCAGCAGCATCACGATCGACAATGCAAATCCCGAGCTACGCGATGCATTGTTCGACCTAAGGCTGCTCGTGGAACTGCAGCATCGCCAGTCCGTCAGCAGCAGACCTCGTTTTCCCTTGCAGCAGCGCTTGCCCGCCGGTGGTCTCGGACAATTGCCCCTGCCACCCGTAAACGTTGTCGTTGGTCTGCTCAAATACGTCCAAGGCATGTCGGAATCATGATACATCTCCTCAATATATATATATATATATATATTTAGGCGTCGTCGCTAACAAGAAAGCCTAGCTTCACCCCCGGGCCTTTTTACCATCATATCCTCCTACGTGGGGATCCACGACTTTACGAAACTTTGCCAGACAGTCTATTTTCCTGCCCAAGATGTATCCGATACGACATACACAATTGTTACCGCTGGCCTATACTACCTATTCCTGGAGCAGCACATTCTCGCCTCAGCTAAGGCTACTAACGAAGAGCTCGCGTCATACATGCACATCTGCCGCATCAATCTCGAGACATCGCTCGCCAATGCGTCTATTTTTGTGTCTCTCAAGATTGAGACTGTTCAGGCTCTCTTGCTAGGTGTAAGCCAACGTGAAGCTTCCCTACTATCGAACTGGCCGTAGCCTGCTGACTGAAATAGACTCTGTATGCTGTTCACGTGTCGAGGCCAACGGTCGCCTGGTTTCTCAACTCCGCGGCTGCCAACATTTGCCAGATAGCCGGTTTCCACCGCCACCAACAGTTGGCCCCCGAGACCCCGGCGGCGAAGCTCAAATCGGCGTTGTTCTGGCAGACGTATATAAACGACAGGGCAATCGCACTACGGCTTCATCGCGCCCCCATGATCCAGGACTATGACATCAGCATCCCTCGCGCCTTTAGCTTTGAGGGACCGATGGGTCTCGAGATGTCTGGTGTAGCTCTGATGTGGCTGAAGATGGCAGCAGTACAAGGCCAGGTCTATGAGAAATTGTCCGTCCTAGCTGGCCTACGACAAGACAACATGTAGCTAATGGTGGCTAGCAGATACAGCCCAGCTGCCCTTGCACTGCCACAGTCCCAGTTGGCCGAGCGCGCTCGTGTGTTGGGAGCCGAGTGCCGCCGGCTAGAGCTGGAGGCTGGACATCATCGAGCAGTAATGACTAGCTCGCTTGAGGGGACGGCGGCATCATCTCTGATACCAATGTATATCAAGGGAGACGAGGTTCAGCTCCTGTCGACCAAGACGCTCATCTACCGGGCGATCCCTCCGCCTCTGGGATCGACGAGTAGGTTCTGCGACGAGTGTGTGGGTGCAGCGAGGAGTGCCATGCAGCGGCATCTGGAGTGCATGGCAACCATCAACAGCGACATCTCAGCCAGGTCAATATACATTCATTGGTATATCCAGCACCAATTGTATCGGATACGTTATCCCCCGCGGCTAACGTTTTCTCTAGGAACTTGGCACTCACCCACTTTACCCCCATTTTCGTCATTTTCAGCTACGTCATCGAGACCCTCTCGGTCGAGGACCTCCAGCTTCTCCACGCGTTCGGTGCATCGCTGGAAGGCTGTGCTGAGTCTTCTGAGACGGTTCAGAAGCTATGGCGGCTGTGTGAGGTCTTGTGCAGGATAACAAGGCTCTACGTTGATGTCAAGACGCAGGAGCAGGATAATCAATTCAAGGTCCTCGGAGACAGGTTCGATGCATATCTGGACCAGCTGGGATTGGTGTCGATGGAGCGCGAGGGTGTAGATGATATGGGAGGGGCTAATCTTTCTGCGCTTGATGATTTCCAAATAGCCGATTTAGCTAACTGGATATTGGAAAGCTAAAACTTAATAGAGCTAGCGGAATAAGATATAATTAATTTTACAGAGCTATTAATTTATAGTTATTAAATAAAAGTTTTATATAATTTTTAAAATTATATTTTAAAAGGCTATTTTATTAATTAAATACTTTATAAAAAAATATCTATATTTTTTTTAGCAGTTTTAAAAAAAGATTTTAAAATAGTATAGCTATTTACTTATAAGTATTATAAAGCCAGATTTCTACTAGCTAGCTTTTAAATAGTATAGCAGCTAAAAATTAATAACTATATTAAATAAAAATTCTTATATTTATTAACTTAAATTTTTATAATTTCTTATAATTTAGATTTTTAAGCTGTAATTTATAGCTTTTTAATAAAAGCTAGGTTAATTTTAATTATATTATATAAATTAAATTAAAAGCTATTAATATAATAATAATTAAAAGGGATTTTATTAGTTTATATTATTTAATAAAAAGCAGATATTTTATATAATTAGTATAGTAATTAATTAAGATGTTTAGGTTTTTTTTAGTCTTATTTAATATTATTAAATAAATTAAAATTATATAGTAATTTTAAATAGTAAAAATAAATAATAAAAGTTATATTTAATATTAAAAGAAATAGTAATTAAATAATAAGATTATTACGTATTAATCTCTACTTAAAGCTTTTATTTAACTTTTCTAACTTTAATCTTATTATTTATAATTAATAATCTTATTATTTATAATTAATAACCTTACTATTTATAATTAATAACTTTAAAATAGTATTTTTATTTTAAATAATAAAATATAAAAAAACCTAATATCTTCTATTATTAAAAAACTAATTTTTTAAAAAATATTTACTTTATTATAATTAATTTTAATATAATAAATATTGTTAAAAAGCTTTTATTATAAATAATCTATTATATTTAAATTATATAAATAGTATCTAATATAATCTTAAATTCTTTTAAAATTTAAAAAATAAATTAAAAAAATAAAAATTAAATTTCCTTTTAAGTTTTTTTAAAAATAAATCTATTTAAGCTATTATTATACTATTTATAACTTCTAAATAGCAATTAATAAATTATATTAGCTATTTTTTAATATTATTTATTTTTTAATAATAAAATTAAAAATATTAAATAATAAAATTAAATTATTAATATTATTTCTAATATTTAAATAGAAATTAATATACTATCTAATTTAATTAAAAATATTAATAATTCTAATTTAAGAAATTAAATCTTCCTTTAGAATATTACTAAAGCTTAATATAATTTCTAATTTCGGGAGCTGCTATATTAAATTAGATTAGTATAAATACTAGCTACTTAAAATACTAGCTAGAGAGGGGATTTAAATAACTTAGGTTATTATAGGCATTGGGGATTTTAGAGTATTAAATTAGGTTATAGAAATTAGCGGTATATATATTAAGGTTAAAATAGCTATAGGTAAAAAAAGTTAGATAGAATTTTAATAAAAAAGAAAAAAGCAGCTTAAAACTTAAAACTTAGGCCTTAATAATTATAATATATATATAATAGAAATATAATAAAATTTAAATACTAGGTTTTCTTATTAAGAAAATTAATTAAGATATATATAAAAATTAAAAAATAGCTAGAATATAAAAAAACCTATAGAGTTTTTATATTTATTATAATTTTACCTTTTTTAAAATCTAGCTTTTTTAGTAAATTAAGCTTTTTTAAAATTTAGCTTTTTTAATAAATTTAGCCTTTTTAAGATATAGCTATTACTACAGCTTATTAAGATATTATAAAAGGTAATTACTTAAATTAGAAATCTTAGTTTATTATACTTAAATACCTATATATTTAGAAGAGTATATCAGTATATAAGCCCAGTCTGATCCCTTAGTTAGAAACTTCTTTAATATCTGAATTTAAAGATCTCTTCTATTTACACCCTTTATTATATATCTAGATATTTAAGATAATCTAACCCAAATTTTAAGGTATATAAAATCCAATCTAGCTATTTTCTATCCACTTCAGTTTAATTAAATAAATTTACTAGCGCTACAGATATTATATTCAAACCTTCAGGTATCCTTAGTATCTCTAACTAGGATAAAATTATTACCACCTATTCTACTAATAATAACACTTGCGGTATCAGTCGGCGTTCTATTATCCAGCGTCTCAAGCCTGGCTCTCAGAAGTCTGGCTGATCTTTAAGAGACGGAGAATCCTCATACTCGTAGCAGAGGACTCCCGCGCCGTTATAATTCTCGGTGTCTATCACGTTCCTGACCGGTATATCCTTATTTATAAAGCCTATCTAAAGGGGAGTATCCAGTGTTATATTTTTAACTTTGTTGCTACTGGGACTAAATCCTTCTATAGTTCTGGCGCCAGAGATATCGGTAAGATGTGTTTCATCGGCCTTCTGCTACTGCGCCTAGAGATAGTCGAGCAGTATATAATGTACCCAGAATAACGGGTCGTTGGGGGAGGAATATAAGTCCAGGAGCTGCGGCGCGGCGTCAGTCTACTTGCTCCCTCGCGCCTTATATGGAGATATAGTGAAAGGAGAGTAGCAGATTTAGAAAGAGTGGTGGAAGTAGCAACACTTACATCACCCCCAATAGCGGTGTGACCAAGGGTATGCAGATTAACCAAGGCTTCCCATTCGCCTTTATCCATATCATCAGGCGACAGGAAATCGAGTCCGTCAATAAAGAATTGCAGCTGTCGGTAACTCTGCCTTTGCATCACCAGCGGGTAGACGTCCTTGAACTGGGAGCTAGAATCGAACAGCTCCACGCCAAAGGCTCTTGTCAAGCACCGCGGGTTCTTGGCTATGGAGTTTTCGGGCCCAAGATTCAAAGTGGTCCCCGCGAACGCACCGTCTTCCACACAACCTGTCGTTGGCGACGAATTGGTCCCAAATGACCGCCAGACGGGTGCGGTGAGTATTGAGCTATTGGAGGCGGGGTTATCAAGGGTCCAATCCCAGTAGGGTTGCGCCCCGGTGTAGCTGCATTCGGAGCGTAGGGCGGACTCGAATGTCCAGATGGCGTAGCGGTGCCAGGGGAGAAAGATGCCGACGCCATGGATGCCGAATATCGACGGGGGCTGCTCGGTGATGTTACTCGGGGGGCCGGCTGGGCCACGGCGGATAAGTTATTATGGACATACAGGGACTGGAGGAACAGGATTAAATGTCTCACCCGTAGAGCTGTTTCCGCCGGGAGCGACAATTGGCGGCGCGTTGTCGCCTCCTGTGAATATGTAAGATTTCTTACCACGCTGCAGATACTCGGACGGGAAAGACCTCGAGTAGCATTTATATGCATGGCTACAAAATCATCGTAGCGATTCTCTAGCGTATCGTAGAAACTTGTGCCTTTGGAGGGGACTTTCATTAGACACTGTACCGCGTTGATATACGCGTCTTGCTGGGAATTGCTCAACGTCCGCATGGGGAAGAAAGTCAGTATACTTCGGAGCCGTTCTAGGATGGATGACTCGGCGTGTACTAACCATTCTTTCCTGATGCGTGGTTGAGAGCACTTGGAGCCACCAGCAGTTGAGATGACAACCGACGGAGCACACCCAAGTGCGACAAAGAAGGCAACGATACTGATGAAGTGCATAGCGAGAGATGTGCAAAGAGGTGAGATTATCTTAAATAAAATTAAGAGCTACCGGTGGAACTGTTCTAATATATTATTCTAGGGACTAGAATGGCACACTTGTATAACCCAGTGCCTCAATGGCCATGGGCACGACCGTCTGGTGGAGATGCGGACACGTCGTCGGTGCGCAGTTGAGGCGAAGCTCGCATGGATTCCAATATTGGAGCTTAATGCGACCAGGGAGTCCGTACCGCCCCGGTAACATGTATCCTATCGGGTGTCATTAGACCCGATCTTTGTACCACTCTGCTACCGGGACCCATGGTAATCTTGAGGTTCCCAACCATTAAAGCCATTTCAGCTTTCAACACCCAAGGAAGTCATGTACAATCGTACGTTAATTTGACTATACAGTTCGGTTCTAACTACTAGTAAAAGCGCACGCGTAGCCACGGGGGAGGTCTCTGCAAGCCGATGGAGGAGGAAGCAGACGAGGTCGGGCTACGTTGAGTGCGATGTACCTTATGTCATGTTTCAGGTTGCTGGTACTTTTCAGTTAGAATCTCGCAAAGCACTTAAAAACAACGACTTGACAATTGTTTATTACCCCTGTCGGGTACAAAAGTGGGGTCCAGTGACCCCCGGTGGAATGGAGCGTGAGTGCAAGGCTATTCCTAAAGAAGACTCCTAAACCCCCTATCTTTAATCTCACTGCTTGCCCCTGACCCACGGGCAATTCTGTCAGGGCGGATCTATTGGGTACTTGAAAAGACCTACGAAAGAGGTCACAGGTGCGTCCAGGTATGTCGATAAAGGATGAGTACGTACAGGCCCACCCCCTCGAGCCGGGTTTTATAGGGGTTACACACTCCCCTGGAGGGTTTATAGAGCTGGAATAAGCTGTTAATATAGGCCTAGCTGATTAAGCTGAGATAATATAAACTTTAAAGAAGTTAACTAATTTAAACTTTCTAAGTAGTTTAGTATTATAAAATTTAGTATTTTAACATTTATTAATATAATTTAAAGCTTAAATTTTATATAATATAATACTAATATAAATAATATAAGTTATTAGCTAATTAAAATATAATAAATACTTATATTTTAAATATTAACTTAAAAACTCTTTTATAAAATATTTAACTTATATTTCTTAAAATATAAATCTTAAATATATTTTATATTATTTATATTAAAATTTATCGGTAAAAAAGCTATATTAACTATTATTTTCAATATATGTAGCTAATATAACTATTATACTAACTGCATACAGATACCTACTAAGAGAGCTTCTCTACATTCCGGGGCGGGTGGCAAACCAGACCAGCCCCCCAAACCTTAGATTCCCCGCCATACTCGGCGAAAAACAACCTAAATCCACGACTCGCTTATAAAAGCAGCTTGCTTATAAAAGCGGCTCGCTTATAAATCACATTGATTATATGGTTTTTCCCCAGGGTTGGAATCCGAAGTTTCCGGCTGCCAAACAACCAGATGATAGGGTCCACGGAGGGAGCCCAGTACGACTCTAAGCAAGGTATTGGAATGAGGACGAGCTGCCGACGCTTTGTTTTATTATCTACATAAGCCTACTGGCAAAAGCCACCGGAAGAAAAGCTGCATCTCTCACGATTCCTTCGCAGCTTCAGACCGTCACAATGTTGTTCAAATCGGTACCTCTAGCATTGGCCGTGTTGGCCCACGGTGTTCTCGGAAACGGCCAAAATAGCTCGGCTCCCTTGCTGAATGATACAATGGCCCGAGGTATCAGCGCCCTGGGTGGACTTGAAAATATGTCTTTGATCCAGACAGTTGTTTATATTGGCGGACGGTGAGTATTGTAAGCTAGACGGGTCATTCGAAAAGGAGCTCACCGTCAACAGAACTTACAGAACAAGATCACTGCCTGAAGCATACTCTCTGGCTGGAGTTGATACTGTCGTCGCGAACGCTGGTAGCCAGAATATCTCATTCTCCTTTGACGGACCACAAATTAAGCAGCGAATTGACAGATCCCACGAGTTGAGTGGTATGAGATTGCCCTGATCTGTAAATGGCGATGACCATACTGACTCTATTGCAAGCTTTCTATTACTTTGCTAGGCCGCGTCTGGATCCCATTGAGTACTCTCTTGTCGTCCAAGGAGGAGAAAAGGGATTCGCTGCCACCGTCGAAGGGAGTAGCATCCTTTTTGCTCCTACAGCGCCACCTTCAGGTTACGCCGATGGTTGGTGATGCTCCAGCTTACGTCTGTCACGATAGATTGCTAGCTAACTTGTCTCTAGGACTCCTCGCTTCGTTTCTCATCAGTGAAGCGTATCGGTGGTCGCCTGTTCTGCTCTTTACAGTATGTATTCACTTTACGGTCCTGAAACAGTGGCTGACCATCTTGACCTCTGCCAGATCTTCTCAAACAACAACTACTCCTTGCGAGAGGAGGAGATTTTGAGCGGTCAGAAGCTCCCAGCCGGTAATGCCCACTCTCTTTCTCTCTCCCTTGTCCTTGTCTTCCAAAAGAGCAGTTCCACTAACGCTTGAAACTCTCATAGTGTATGACGCAACTCTCGAGCTCGCAGTCATTCTCGATCCCCAAACATACCTTCCTTACATCATCCGCTCTTATGAGAACCACAAGCTCTTTGGCCGATCAACGCACGACCTCCTGCTTCAAGATTACGCTTCAGTTGATGGCGTTATGTTCCCACAACGCTTCAAGATATACTACAATGGGGATCTGCTGCTCACAGACTACGTCGCTGACGAAGTGCTTGTCAACACAAACATGGAACCGACCCTCTTCGATGCGCCCGGAAGCCGTGCAGAAGCTAATATCCCAACACGTGACAGTTCCTATGACTTTGCTGAGATTGGCGGATTTCATCAGAGCTACCTGTGGAATGGGCCCTACGTCGGCACTTTGTCGAACATTTCAGCCATCAACCCGTACCCGGATTTGCCGGGCGTGTGGCTTGTGGTAGTTGAGGATGCACCCCTTTACAGACAGATGGTTTTGGAGTTGGACGATTCGGTCATTGTGCTTGATGCTCCTCCGCATCAGAGTATCCTCATCATACAGTGGGCACTGAAGACGCTGGGGAAGCCAGTGACACATGTTTGGGTACGTTTATATAAAACTCGGCCGCTGAGGCCCCATCTTAACCGACTTGAACACTGACCGGCCTGATACAGCCATCCCACCACCATCATGATCATTCGATGGGCACTGCAGACTACGCAGCTGCTGGAGCACAAGTCATCGCTCTTGCACAGGCACAAGCGCACTACTCCAATATTTCGGCGAGCCAATTCGTCACCTACACGTGAGACTCACCCTGTGCTGCGGGAGATGAGGATGCGAAACTAATCCTGAATCTTTAAGAACCGATGCGCCCTTGGTTCTCAAGAGTGCCAACGTCGAAGTCACCTTTGTACACATGGAGGGATCGATTCATTCCTCCGACCATAGCTACGCTTTCATCAAGCCAGCATGCCCAATTAGTAACAGCACTACCCTCATCTTCGACGCCGACCACGGAAATCTCGCAACACTTGCAAGTGGTGACCATGCAGGCGCCTTCGAGCTGGTCCATAGACTCGCAAATGACCGGGTATCACTCAACACCACGTAAGAGCTGTTTACCCTGAGGTCATTGCCGAATCAAACTAACAGATACTTAGCATTATCGGTGCACATGACATCCCAGCGCCCCTCGCAAGGTTTGCTGAAACTATCGGATACCGCTATCCTGGCTACTCAGCAGCAGATTTCAGGTTTAGCGAGTCCCAATGCTAATGAGGCTCCCTGTGTGTCTGAAGGTATATCAAGTACTTTCGGAGAAAGTGTATGGAATGCCCTTTCACACTGCCAAGGAGACAGTACTGCTATTTTCAGTGTCCCAGGGGTCTCGCTCCGTAATAGGGGCACCGCTCGATATATAAGGGTCAATAAGGGCTCATTTCCTATGGAGTAATCAAAGCTCTATGCATTCGTCTGCTACGTTATGTTGCGTGTGTCGCACTTTCTTGTTTCTGGATGAGCGGTATACCTCCCATGTCTCTTCGGTATGAATGGAGCTGTATCGTCTCCGTAGGCGTTTGGTCTCTGCTAAGATCTGTCAGATATGAGGTCACAATTATGGACCCGCTATTGCAGGCGTTATCTTGTTCAATTGGGCATGTGCTGTCTGTGCAGGTTCTGTCTGGCTTGCTGACCGTTCTAACGCTGGTCCCAAACAGTGGGTCCAGGGGTAAGGCCTAATGGTCTCTTTGTACTTATAACAGGAGCTGGCTTTAATAAAGGACGATCGTGCTCACCCACCCATCCCTTTGAGTGTGTTGTGACTACAGTTGCGTACCGAGCAATCAGTAAACCAATCATAGTCCTACAAGGCTTAAGAGTACAAAGATCAACTAGAGAGCAACTCTTTCTGCCACCACATGAATCCTTTTGAGAATGTACCTTTGCTATCCCTGTTAGTATTCTACATGATGATACCCGACTGTAGTCGCAACACACTTAAAGGGATAGTAAGCAGGTCACGCAAGTCATACTTGACCTAGTTCCCAAACGCAGGCCTTGCACCAGATCAGTGACAGCCACTCTTGTTCAAGTAACTCCGTGCTCTAGGAAGCAAGCATGCTGCGACCCTAATCGCACGCTGACGAGCGACGAGCTTGACAACCTTTTCACTGCAATATTAGTTGACGGGATTTAGGGAGTTGGGGGGGAAAGGATGATTACGAGCGGCGCCGGCTGCATCCTCTAACCCGTCGACCGCACGCGACCTACCCTACACCTGAGGAGAGATAAATGGAAATAATATACATTCCCTCTATTTAGTCAGTCTATTACGCTATCTTGCCCCCTATCGTGGGATTGGTGAGGACTTTGTGCCTGCGTGGCGTTAATGAAATCATCATCATCTTCATCATCGGTACGCCTACTTCATGCCCAGATTCTATATGTCTAACCTCCCTGGCGAGATGTTGACAGCAAATCCAAGCCGAGCCACCCACGTCACGAGCCATCGCCAGTTTGAGACGCTTCGCGCACAGACGCCGGCTTACGGCTGAGATCCCGTGTTACAAGGCATTACAGTTGACCTCATTTGTTTATTGTTAAAGCGTTTGACTTATTCAATCTGAATCTTCCTCAGGTCGTACCATCGAACCATCCCTCATGACTATCGATTACTCGAAATGGGACAATATAGACACAGATTCAGAGTCAGAAGTTTCGCCTCCGCTAGTCCCTGCCCCCCAAGATCCGGCTCCAGGAGCCTCACAGTTAGATGCCAATCTACAGCAGCGCCAGCCACAAGCAGTACGACAGGGCCCATCCAAGCTGTTGTTGTTTGATGCGATGATGAGAGAAAAATATTTGTACCTTGGTCGGCGACGATGCTGCAGGCAGACCACCCCGTCTTCTCAAATTTCGTGCCCCCCGTCCCAAGACTCATCGAGGCCTAACGAAATGTCTCTTTGCGACAGACTTGTGCAATTTAACTTAGGCAGTCCACCCATGGGATACGCGGCGTTGAACAAGCCAAGAGTTGACCCTCTAGGTTCCCCGAAATAATCTCGCCAGGATTCGACCGATTGGAGACCGTTCATCATGCTGCCGTCAAATCTAGATTCGAGACGCAGAGCTTAGGGAATCGTCATGCTGGTTGTCAGAGCGAGACACTTACCCCTGAGTGAAGATGGACAGCATGGGTATGATCAAGGGCAGGTTCAGGGTTCGTAGATTGCGAGCCTTCATCAGCGGTTGGTGTCGACGCTGCTCTCGGGCATTTTCGACACGACGTGAGGATCCTGAGTCGCAGTCATGGTTATGACAGAGAGAGTATGGTCAGAAATAGCAGCGACTGAAGCCTCTCTTATATCCAGTTCCAGGCGTCAGTCACCAGTTCTACAGTTCATGCATGCATCATGAGATGGATGGTAGATGCGTCAACTAACTGCCGTATACAGTTTCTTGTGTCAGAGGCAAACCAGACCACATGGTCAGCCGATCTGGGGTGTCGGGGTCTGGGGTCCGGGGATCCGGGGTCCCTAGGAACTGTCGCTGATGATGGTGGCATTCGTCAATACTGAATTTCTCTATAAAATAATTATATAATAAATAGCTATATATAGAACTGATATATTATACTATTTTAAGTTAAATAGTTTTTTTTATTAATTTAATTTTTATAGCTTTTTAATTATAATTTTCTTTTTAATTTATTTTTAAATTTAAATAAAAATTTAAAAATTTTACATATATAGAAAATATAATTTTAAAATTATTAAAAAAGTGCTAATTATCTTATATTAGATATTATTTAATTTATAAATATATTAAATATTATTATTAAAATAACTAGTTTAATTATTATTAGAGGTTATAAGGCAGTAGAATAAAAAGTAATAAATTAATATAATAATAAAAAGAATATTCTTATAAAGAATATAAAGATAAAGGGGTTATATAAATAAAAGGTAGATAGTATAAAATAGTATATAATAGTATATTAATAGTATATATTAATAATAAGATAGTAAAAATCTAAGTTTTAATTTACCTAGGGGTCTCTGGTTCTTTATAGATAAATTGCATAAAATTTAGGTAATTTATAGGAATAATATATATACTATTAGAAAGCCCTGAATTCCAGCTTTCGGATAGTATTCTTTTTATTCTTATAGGTGCTTTTCTAATTAGGTAATATTAATTCTAAATAGCAGATAATTTAAAATTAATTAATTTTAAAGTGCAGATAGATTAATAAGCCGATTCGGGCTGATTAGTTATATAGTATTAATTATATTATTTATATTGTATTTTAGTATGTTATTATAAGATTTTTTATATAATTTTTAAGCTATATTTTTAAGCTTAAAGCTTAAAGCTTAAACTGTAAAGTTATATATTTACAGTCTTTAATAAAAATAAATAATAAAAGCTATACCTAGTATTAGAAGAAATAGTAGCTAAATAATAAGATTATTATATATTAGTCTCTACTTAAAACTTCTATTTAACCCCTCTAATCTTAACCCTACTATCTATAAATAATAAAGTTAATTAATAACTCTATTATTTGCAGTTAATAACCTTACTATCTGCAGTTAATAATCTTAAGATAGTAATTTTATTCTAAGTAATAGAATATAAAAAGATATCTTCTATTATTAAGAGACTAACTTCCCTTTTAATATTTATCCTATTATAATTAATTTTAATATAGTAAATATTCTTTAAAAAACTCTTATTACTAGTAATCTATTATATCCAGATTATATAAATAATATCTAATATAATCTTAGATTTTCTTAGAATTTAAAAAATAAATTAGAAAAATAGAAGTTAAATTTCTTTTTAAATTCTTTTTAAAAAAAAATCTATTTAAGCTATTACTATACTATCTATAACTTCTAAATAGCAGCTAATAGATTATATTAATTATTTTTAGATATTATTTATTTCTTAATAATAAAATTAGAAATAATAAGTAATAAAATTAGATTATTAATATTATTTCTAATATCTAAATAGAAATTAGTATACTATCTAATTTAACTAAAAATATTAATAATTCTAATTTAAGAAGTTAAATCTTCTTCTAGGATATTACTAGAGCCTAATATAACCTCTAGTTCTGGAAGCTGCTATATTATATTAGGTTAGTATAGATACTAGCTACCTAGGGTGCTGGCTGGAGGGGGGATTTAAATAACTTAGGTTATTATAGGTATTAGGGATTTTAAAGTATTAAATCGGGTTATAGAAATTATCAGTATATTAAGGTTAGAATAAATTAAAAAAGTCAGATAGGATTCTAGTAGAAAAGAAAAAAGCAGCTTAAAATCTAAAATTTAGGCTTTAGTAACTATAATATATATATAATAAAAATACAGTAAAATTCAAATACTAGGTTTTCTTATTAAGGGATTATAAAGTTTTTATATTTATTAGGATTTTTCTTTTTAAAATTTAGCTTTTTTAATAAATCTAGCTTTTTTAAAAAATAGTTATTACTATAGCTTATTAAAATATTAAAAAAGATAACTAGTTAAATTAAAAACTATAATTTATTTAAGTAAACTATTAATCTTTAAATAAACTGAGTATATAATTTATATTATTAATACTATTATAAGTATTTTCTTTTTATTATTAAGCTTTTAATCCCCCCTCTGGATATATATACTAAAGCACCCTAACCTCTTAATATAATAAAATTAAAGAGGAAGTTATAGATATAAAGCTTATTACTTAAAGATAGTTAACTAATAATATACTGAATAATAATATTATTAATACAGGATGGTAATTACACAGCCCCAGAAGAGCGTCCCACACGTGTTAAGATAAATACACTAGATTCTGGTTAGAGAGTGACTCTATACGTGGGAAAACACAGTGCAAAATCGGCAACAAAGTGTCGCACTTAACCCCATAACAGCCTAGCCCCTGAACCCTTCATCACCCAACTAACCTTCACTGAACTTCGCATAACTGCCCGCAGAAATAAGCCCCATTCCTCGTCTGCTAAGAGGACGACGCTTTCTTCACTCGCGCAACTAAGTCGTTCGTTGGAACCACCTTGCAGGCAGTGTTTGATTCGCTTGCCCGTTCAGCTATCCGAGCCAGGTCCATGGAGGCTCGGATCAACTCAGCTGGAAAGGCGTCTAAGATGTCCGACGCAATTACTTTCTATCAGACGGAACAGACAAGGATGTCACATCGCCGACTTAGGCAGTCAAAGGCGTACGGTTTTATATGCTTTTTACGGACTGTTAATTTCCCAGACGGACTAATAGGCCCAACAGCTGATCTTGTTAGCAGCCCAACAGCTGATCCTGCTGTCAGTGGGCTGATCACGATCTCTGTCCTGAGACATCTATTGTATTCAAATTCCTCTATAAAATACGGCCCTTCAGGCCGTCAGTAAGCTAAAAAAAATCAAGATCTTCCATCCTCAACAAGCTGTCTCAATAAATCCATCCTGTTTGATACTTTCAGGGTCTTGTTCGCTATGAAGTAGTTCCCGCTGCACATCATGAGTTTGTGCATAATAGGGGGCTGAGAGGGAGGAATGCGTACATTATCGCCTCTGCCTTCGAGAAGGTGATAAACAGGAGTGGAGAGGGTTCTGCGAGAACGGCCCAACGTCGGCTCCGCCTCAGGCGTGTTGATGCCGAACGGCCATCTGATACTTCCTTCTGGATGCTCCGATAAATACCAATGACAACGCTGACATTTCTCCTGCCGGCCTTGCCTCTAAATCGAACACATCGTCTGTCCGAGCCGACAATGTTGCTAAGTGAAGCCAGCATTCGTGAGAGTTGAACATGGGCCAGTCTCGACAACACACGTGGAGTATAGTCGCAATCCCGCTACGGCAAAAGGGAATGATCACTCCTCTTGTCGGTAGCGTTATTGTAGTCCATATCTCCGTCTGACGAGTATCCTCGTTCCTTCTGATGCTCTCCGATGTCGCAAGGCGGCCGCAACGGATCTGTCCGTGCAACTGACATTGCGAGGTATAGTCGTCTGCTTGGGCAATGAGACCCAGTTGTAAATCTCTTCAAGGTGGTGACTGAAAAGCACAGAAGCGTCACCTCGAATGAAGCTCAGGGTGACTCAGCCCGCCCGCGGATAGGCTGGTTGGTTGCCCCTTCACCGCTGGGAATGACCCTGCTCCGTCTCACGCCACCACGGAGCGGACCACTACGGAGTGGAGGGCAATGCCGGTTTTGATATATATTTCTTGTCGGTAGAACATGGACCGCCCGATGGCCTCCCGGCCTCTAGCACCTTTCCTCGCACCTAGATACATGACAATCTACGTGAAGAGGCTTGTAAACAGACGTTCTGTCGTAGCTGGGCCCAAAAGTATGCCATCTGCCTGGCTCAATCCTTCTTTTCCGTGTTCTCGGTCTCCTCAACCTCGAACATCTCGCCCTGCTTCCTATCGTCCACCCGGACGCTGGCATCTTTTCCATCGAAGAGAACCGCAATTTCCTCGAGCGCTTTACCCTTGGTCTCGACGAACCATCCATAGGCAATGCAGCACTCCACGGCAAGAATAGCCACGTAGACGATGTAATATTTCCAGCCAATGTTTTCCAGACCGATAGGGTTTACTATATGAAAATAGAACTCTCAGCACCCACCGCAAGCAATCCGAAGCTAGAAGGGAATACATACCAAATTGGTTAACAAACACAGCGGCTTTCGTTGAGAAGACGTAGGTAGCCATCCCCTTTGCGCGGATAGAAAAAGGCAGAATCTCGACCGAGTATGCAACGGCAAGCGGGGCAAAGGCAATGTTGTAGAAGGCGCAGTATACGAAGATGAGCACCATGACAGCAATTCCCGCTGCGCTGGCTCCGGTTTCTTGGAATCGTGCAGATGCAACAGTCCAGGCGATGAAGACGGTGAGCATGCCAAGGGTCGAGACTCGGAACAGCGGGCGGCGGCCGATCCGTTCAACGAAGAAGGCTGTTGTCAGGGCGAGGGCGAAGGTGTAGATGTTCAGCACGCCGTTGACGAGGGCTTGAATATCCTTATTGGTGATACCAACCGAATCCATGATTCGGGCGAGATCTGAAAGTGCCGGGCGGTTCCCCGCTGATTAGTAGGTAGTCTTCGGTACAAAGCCGCGGGCGAATAGGGGTTGAGAAGTGTCTCACGTACAGTATGAGATGAGTCCGTTTCCAGACCACTGGCTCATGAAACCCATGCACACAACGAGGAACATCCTATACCGGTTTCCGGGCGTGCTAACCATCGATTTCCAGGTTGTTGCGCCGGTGACTAATAAAGATAAGTCAGTGCTTGTTGCTGAGGTTGCACGGGACCGGATTTCAGAAAGGAAGGGTTTGTTACCTTTCTCCATATGAATGGCTGTTCCGATCTCCTCATATTCAAGCTTGACCAACTCGGTTTCCTCGCCATCACCGTGATACCTCTTAAGTGCCTCGAGGGCCTCGTTGTGGCGGTCTTTGGAGATGAGCCATCTGTGAGACTCGGGAAGGAACCAGACGGCGCACAGTTGGGCAATGCTGGGAATCATCTGGAAGAGGGAGGGAAGACGCCAGGACCAGTCGCTATTGATGTTTCGGGTCCCAAAGGTGATCCAGGCCGCAGCGATACTTCCAAGACCCCAGCTGGAAGGTGTTAGAGGTGCCTAAGAACATGCTCTTTGGACGCCTGGCTTGACGGCACGGGAAACGGAGCAGACTTGCCAAGTATTACAAATAGCCGTGATGGTAACCCGGTCCTTGGGATGGGAAAGCTCCGTGACCAGGCTGGGAGCCGCCGTGGTGGCGAACGAAAGGCCAAAACCGAGGATGAACCTGCTCACAATGAACATGGCCAGGTTGACACTTCCGCACTGCAGAATTGCACCAGCTATCATGATTAAACTGCCCACAGTGATGCCCCATCGACGGCCGTAGTGGTCAGCCACCCAGGGGGCGAAAGGTGTTGAGAAGATGCTGCCGAGTGACATGGCGGCGCTCATGATGCCCAGTTCGGCGCCGCGAGGGTTATTGAAGAAGTTGTCCCATTGATCCACCGTCTGTAACGTGCCCAAAAGGCTGCCGTCGTATCCAGACGTTGCGTACGAGCATACAGCGCCAGGGAAGAGGAGGATATAGAGGCGACGGCGGGCGGCGGAGCGGTACCAAGGGGGAGCATCTTGGGCAAGACGGTTGACGCCCTCGGGCTCGTACGTCTTCCGGCCAGCCTCGACTGATCTACGCCCACGTTCTTTGCGAGCTCGTCGAGCTTTCTGGTCCTGACGAGGCGCGGGGAGACGTTGACGGATGGTGTCGAGGATGACAACCATGATGCTTTTGTAAACCTCAACGGGATGTGGGGCGGTTACCGAAGGGCTAGGCGGGATGGAAAGAGCAAAGTAGAGGAAGGAATGGGAGAAGATGAGAGAGAAAGATGAAGGATAGGAAGGTCGGATGTGGAAGAGTGATGCTGAGGACAATATCAGGACGTGCGCCGGCAGGCCGAGGTTCTTATACTCCCATCATGGCTCAATTTCCCAAGGCCAACAACGGCACAATGCGGCGAGGCCAGGCAAAGAGAGCAAGGCCTTGATCCAAGGTCACAAGTTGGTCGCAGGGTGATACCCCGGAGGAGTGGCACACAACCCCGTGGGGTGAGTCTGGAGAAAGGGGGTTTCTCCAAGTTGGTCCCAAACGTCTAAGCCCTAAGCCTGCTCTTTCTCTTGGCGCTCGGGGGAGCTAAAATATTCCCCCTAGCGCCATGCATCACCCCTGTGGGAGGGGCGAATGGGATGACGAAAGTCATTTTTATCATCAAGGTCGCGCTCTTGGTCCCATCTCGCGGATGCCATCCGATATAGAATAGTTACGTCAATACGTCAACAGGGCCAACAGCCGTCATTTCATACCTCGAAGGACATTGGACCAGCTATTTAGCCGCTAGACGTTGGGCAACACTACTCGGTACTGTTGTCTGAGTCTTGTGGAGAGCATTCGGGGGAGCTAAAATGCTCCCCCGAAAACCCATGCACTTATGACCGACCCCATCATTCCCCCCCACCTCGACCACCTGTACCCTTGGAGAACAAGTCGTGGTGGGCCTGATTCGGATTTAACCAACACGGACATATCGCGGCTTCCTAAGAACGTCCGCTCTAGATCGAACAAAAGAGAAAGCCAGAGCAATGCTCGCTTGCTTTACTTTAAATAGCCTCCGTAACTGCGGCTGTCTTCCTCCCCTCTAGCACTGCCTGCAAGTTGCGCTTCACACCCCCTTTTATGCACTCTGCTTCTGAGCTACCCGGTATTCTCTCCTCTCTCACGTCGTCTGTTCATCTCTCGGGGCGTAGAAACACTCTTCGAGGCCTCAACATCCGAGAACGACGGCGGCGGCGGTGGTTTCAGCGGCGAACGGATCCTCAACCCGCAATTGAGTGTCCGGGGCGGCGAGCATCATGGTCAAGCACGGGGTCGTCGATGTTGACATCGACGTTGACAGACTCCTTGCCCAGCTCACTCTAGAAGAGAAGATTGGCCTCCTCTGCGGCCAAGGCTCTTTCAAGACCACCAGTCTTCCGGCCCATGGAATTCCAAGCATCACCGTGAGTCTCGGGTGGAAAGCGTCGACGTCAAGGACAAGCTGCTGACGCCATGTACCCCCAAATACCAGACCTCAGATGGACCCCACGGTCTGCGTGGCGCGAG
Source organism: Ilyonectria sp. MPI-CAGE-AT-0026 (assembly GCA_020744155.1). Lineage (NCBI taxonomy): Eukaryota > Fungi > Ascomycota > Sordariomycetes > Hypocreales > Nectriaceae > Ilyonectria > Ilyonectria sp. MPI-CAGE-AT-0026. Next base: position 123,105 of record JAGPNQ010000037.1, read on the forward strand.
GCAATTTGCACGCGTAAGTATTACACCTACCCACATGAGAGCCCTCTCCCTCCTACTCGGGATCCCGTCTCGTCAACCCCGGTGAGTCTGGCGACTGGGCTAATGACACACCGCGCACACCCATACAGGTCCCCAGCATCCTATTGCCCTCCGCGACGGCCATGGGCGCCACTTTTGACGTTGATCTGATGCGCCGCATCGGAAATCTACTAGGCGAAGAAGCCCGCTGCAAGAACATCCATGTCTTGCTGGCCCCTACCGTGTGCCTCCAGCGGTCACCCCTCATGGGCCGCGGCTTCGAGGCTTTTGCCGAAGACCCCATCCTGAGTGGCCTGATCGCGTCGGCCTATATCAACGGCATTCAGGAGCTTGGGATTGCCGCTTGCATCAAGCACTACGCTGCTCACGACCAGTCCACCATGTCCATCGAAGACAATGTCCGAATGTCGGACCGGACATTACGCGAGCTGCATCTACTACCCTTCCAGCTGGCCTACCGGCATTCTAATCCCTGGTCGTTCATGACGAGCTACAACATGATCAACGGCGTTCACTCCAGTGAAGACCCTTTACTCTTACAGCAGATCCTCCGACGGGAATGGGGCTTTGACGGCCTCGTCATGAGTGATTGGTGGGGCACCTACAGCACCGCAGAGTCGATCAACGCCGGCATGGATCTCGAGATGCCCGGTCCTACCCAGTTCAGGGGCGAGCTGCTGGCTATCGCCGTGAATACGCGCAAAGTCTCCCACGCGACGGTAGACGCGGCCGCCCGGAACGTCCTCAAGTTCGTGAAAAAGGTCACGGCAGCGGCGCGGCCGTGGTCCGGTGATCCTTCAGCCGCCAACACACCCAAGAACCGCAAACTTATACGCAAGCTCGTCGCTGATAGCATCGTGCTGCTGAAGAACGATCGGGGGGCACTTCCCATCCAGGATAGGAAGAGCAAGTCCTATGGCCTCATCGGTGACCACTTCAAGTACCCAGCGCTCTCGGGAGGTGGCAGTGCCGAAGGTGACCCTTATTATTCAGTAACACCGTACGATGCCATGGTGGAAGTCGCCGGTGAGGAGAGTGTTGCCTACACCCCTGGAATTTACAGTGAGTTTCTGTCTCTTCTCTCTCTCTCTCTCTCTCTCTCTCTCTCTCTGTCTGTCTGCCCAGGTAATCTCGTCGAAAGATCTTGAACCCTGCTGACCAGCCCAACTCATGTCCAGGCTTCAAATTCGTCCCTTTCCTAAAGAAGCTCGACCAGCCAGGAACAAACAACCATGGCTGGTTTGTAGAGATCTTCAGTCAGAACCCGGACGACGATCCTGATGCCCAGCCGGTCTACTCGACAGCCACCGACAAGGACTTGATCGACGTGCCCGAAAGCCTCCACAAGTTCCTCCCGCACAAGTACTTTGTCCGAGCGAAGGCCGTCTTTTCCCCGGAGAACTCGGTACGCTTCTGCTTCGGGTTCAGCGTCGCCGGCAAGGGCAAGGTCAGAATTGACGGCAAAGACGTAATTGACCTTTGGGCTAGCCAACCTCCCAAGACGGACGATACGCCGTGCTTCAATCGGCTTTCGATGGAAAGGTTTTACGACATGAATGTGCAAAAGGGGCTGGCTATAAACGTGGAAGTCTTGATGGTTAACGAGGACGTTAGTGGTGGTGTAGGAACGGCCTTTACGCTCGCTGGCCGTCTTGGCGGATACGAGGTCCTTGAGCCAGGCCAGGGCCTTGCTGACGCTGTGAGAATCGCCCAGAGTGTCGACGTCCCCATCGTCATGGTGGGACTCTCGGCGGACTATGAGAGCGAGGCGAGTGACCGCAAGCACCTTCGGCTTCCTCCTGGGGCGGACGAACTTGTCGAGGTGGTGCTCGACGCGAATCCCAATGCCGTGAGTCTCAACAAGATCCCCCTGACCGCCAACAGTCCCCCCTCCCTGTCCCCCCCTCCCTCTCCCCCCAACCGCTCTGGCCTTTTCTCTTTTTGGATGGACATGTGCTCACTCCTATCGCCATCTGCCAGATTGTCGTCACCCAAGCAGGGTGCCCGATCGAGCTGCCTTGGGAGCGCAAGACGGACACCCTCCTTCATGCTTGGTACGGCGGCCAGGAGACTGGCCACGGCCTTGTTGACGTCTTGTTTGGCGATGTCAATCCCGGTGGCAGGCTATCCGTCACATTTCCCAAGTCCATCAAACACACGCCCGCGTACCTGACATTTGGGAAATCCGACCGAGAGATCCTCTACGGTGAGGGAGTGTTCATCGGCCACCGGTACTACGAAGCGGTTGACCGGGACCCCCTTTTCTACTTCGGGCACGGCCTCTCGTACTCCAAGTTTAACTACTCGGGTTTGACGGTCCCATCCCGGTTCGAATCGTCAGCACAACATGAGATGACTGTCGCCGTCGACGTGAAGAACGCGGGTCCTTGTGACGGCGTCGAAGTCGTCCAACTCTACATTCACGACCCGGAGAGTTCGGTCCTGCGGCCGGCAAGGGAGCTCAAGGCCTTTGCTAAGGTGTCCCTGGCCGTGGGCGAGACGAAGAGAGTCGTCTTGAGGTTGGACAAGTACGCTCTTTCATTCTGGTCGGAAGAGGACGGGCAGTGGAAAGCCGAGGCGGGCGAGTACCAAGTCATCATCGGTACTAGCTCCAACCCCAAGGATGAGGTCCTGCGTGCGGGCTTCGAGCTGCCCACGACTTTTTTCTGGTCCGGGTCTGACGTCCGATAGTAGCTAGTAGTGGTAGTAGGGCTGAGGGCACGAAGCACTTGATAGAGAGGGCGCCATCTGACGTACATGATATACACAAACGCTCCGATGCCGCTTGATCTTCAGGTTAGATAGATATAGAACCAAGCCCCAGCACCGCCCTGCACTTTTAGGGAAACTTGAGCAATCTGAGTCTTCATCTCATTTCAACATGTCCTCACCTTCCTTGCTTGATGTTATTAGGCAGGTACCTGTAACTTCTAGACGTAGGCACTGCCATGCACCAACGTACCCGAACCCAGATCTCTATGATGCTTGGGTACTTGGGTACTGTACCTACAGTAGGTGGCCAAAAGTCTGCGGCCGCCCCACCCACCTCGCAATGCCTGCATTAAGACCACCTTACTTCCATTGCAAATTACGCAGCTAAAATATGATCAATTAATATAATAAAAAAAACTATTAGATGGCTCCTGTCATGGTGTTTAATAATTTGTATACCAACCCCGGCGCGAGTGATAGCCCGAAACCGACGCTGCGTTGACCTCAGCAGCCTCTGAATAGTGTCCTTGGGGGGTTTGGTGCCACCCACTCACTGTATTTAGGTATCCGGAGCTTTGTCATCACGGGTGGGCTTCTGATTCTCCAGGCATTCGTCCCCACCTCGACTTTTTCCCACGCACATTCACCTTGACCTCTCTTCGTCCATCTTTCATGTCAGCCCCCTTTCTCCCTCGTCATCTCATTACTCGACCTCCCTCTCCCGGCTTTATATCTCTCCATGTCACCTCGGCTCACACTGGCCTGGGCTGACAGACCAGGGCTTTAGGGGGCCTCACTCTTCGATCAACAACCTCAAACCTGGTGTCCTCAACGCCAAGCCCAGACTCTCCGCTGGCATGGACCTGCCGGCTCCCCTCGACACCTCTCCATTTCCCCCACGTCGACGGGTATGGCAGGCTTGTACCAATTGCCGTGCCCGCAAGACGCGCTGCGATGCCGCCAAACCGAAATGTGGTCTCTGCATGTCCCAGAATGTCGAGTGCGTGTACACGGACTCGCAGCAGCCACGCATCGAACACAACACCTTGATACTCCTTGAGCGCATCCAGATTCTCGAAGACCGCCTGTTATCGTCCCCGAATTTCTCGGAGCCCCAAGCGACTGCCCATGCCAACACCACCACAGCATCGGCGACGACATCGTGGTTCCCTCCGTCCGGGCCAGCCCCTTGGCCCGGCGCTGGTGGCCCCGCTGCGGTGCCGACGACCGAGATACCGATTTCCTTGTCCCACAGGGCCAATGCTAATCATGTTCTCAACTGGCCCGTAGTTCAGGAGCTCCTCTCTTCAGTCCAGGTGTCTGTTGAGCATCGCCAAGCCCACGAGGCCACGGGCGTCTTCTTCAGTCACGCATCTGCTCCAAGCCAAACGTGGGACGGCTATCCGCCCGACTCATGGCGGCTCTTCCGGGACGGCGAGATCCTCCAATCTCGAATTGAGGCCGCTGAAGGGTATTTGGACTTCATCTGCGCCTATTTCGACGAGGTCAACATCTTTTTTCCTCTAATCTCTCACGCCAAAACCGCCAAAACTCTAGAATGCATCGTCGCCGCCGAGCAACACAACGATGCCAGCCCATCTGCCACCCCGTCGTCGGCCCAGTACTGCCTCCTGCTGCTAGTTCTATGCATGGGCTCCTTTGTCCGCCAGAGGCAAAATCGCATTACTTTACTGAACCGTGAGGGCCAGGCCAGCCGTGGCTCCCGCTCGGATGCGTCGCCTTTGTACGCTCTTGATCAACACTTGTGGCGGAAGGCCCAGCTGCTCCTGGGTTGCGTTTCTTCCGTCGTTACCATTGAGGCCGCCCAATGCACCATGCTAGCAAGGTACGATGTCCGTAATAATAGCCAGCTCGTGGCCAGCCTCTTCACTTCCCTTCCTCCGCTCCGACTTCTGTTGGCTGACTTGTTGAGTGGGTCTGTAGTATTTACATGGGTGCTCGGGGTCGAGTGCCTGATTCCTTTCACTGGTCGCATGTGACATCTGTTAAATGTGCGACCCTAGCCAAGAGGTCTCGTCTCGCCAATCCGTTCTGGAATGTCCCTTCTCTTCCTCGTGATATCGATCCTAACATATGTGCCATTACGCAGGATGTCCCCTGACCCTCAAAATCCCAGCACGTTGCCAGAAGCATTTCGACGACTCTACTGGGTTGCCTTCATATACGAGGGGGATTTCATGTCTGAAATCTCCATAACCCTCCCTTCAGGTATTGCTCGTTGCGAGGACCAGGTTCCCTATCCGGCGCAAGTGATGCGCGTGAGACAGGACTCTCACCACGGGATCCCCAGTCCTGAAGTCCAAGTTGCTGGCACCAGTCCGGCGACATCCCGCGAAGATGGCAATGAAGAGCTCGTTGCCTTCCAAATCAGCACCAACGCCGCTATCCGCCGCCTCCTCAATCGGGTCCATAGCATGGTCTACGACAGCAGGGACCAATTCCGCATGACCCGCGTCGAGTACGTCAAGTGGCTTTTGCGGGTTTCGGAAGACTTCTGGTCGTATCACGATACCATCTATCGCAACATCCCTCACTTTCTCCTCGTCAGTCACCCGGACGAGAACCATAACCACTTCGCCTCATCACCTCAAACACCAGGTTTCTCAAGGCTCCATAGCCTACGCAATAACCCTTGGAACGTGTTGCGATTAGAAGGACGTTATCATGCCGCCAAACACATCATCCACAGGCCCTTTTTTGACTACGTCCTCCTCAACATGGAGCATATCCAGACGCACCCCGACAGAGAAGTCATTCTTCAGAAATGTGGCCTGTGCCTCCAGGGTTGCAGGGGCTTCTTCTCCGTTTTCGACGTCGAGGAAGTGAACAGTATGACATGCCTCTTCGCTACCGGCATGGCGTAAGTGGATTCATAGTCTCTTTAACTGCCACTTTGTGGAATCGACGGTGAAGGGGGAAAATTGTTGTGACTAACTTGCCCCAAAGGACCTTTACCTATCTAGTCATTCTCCGAGTTGCCACGTTGTATCCGATTTTCAGACATGTTCTTCCAGATGATGTCGAACACGTCATCTGGACCGGCAAGCGGAATTTACAGAGGTTCAGTATTAGCATCGGCGAGTTCGCATGGCATCTTGAACTTCTCGAAAGGCTCGACTCGTCATGTAAACATCGAATACCGGTACCTATGTAACGGAAGAAATTCTTTCCAAGAATATACTAATAAACTTGGAGAGGGAACGTAACTTTGAGTATATGTCTTGTCAGGTTGATTTATCACTGATGGATTGCAGAAATGGATTCGTGAGAGACGATATGACGGATATAGGGACGGCGGGACTCGGCCGAGAAGGATGGCGCCTGAACTGGTCGTCCATTTTCCTTTGTCGTCGATCCCGGCGGGGGTCTGGCATGGTCTGGGATTCCATGCTCATGCTCTTCAGGCGGGCTCGTTTGGTTTCCCAAGCACAACCTCACCGCTTGATAAACTCGAGGACCGGTGCAACGTTACCACGGGGCTTTCGTCCCGCGCATAACTTACCGGCGAACAGGGCTCTTGACAACCGATCGTCCCATCTCTTGGTGACGGAGATTGACTGCCCACAACCCCCGCATCGCTGTCGGGGACAGAACGCGAGAGGACCTGGAGCGACAATTGCTACCAACCGAGCCTGAAGATGGGGCATTGCAACAGTAGGGCGAGAAGGACAGGTTTGACCACTTCCACGCCATTGTGAAACTTGCACAGGAAACGCACTTTGACGTTGATTTATCTCCACGGGCTCACGTGCTGGATCTCGGCGCAGGCACGTGTATGTGGGCGAATCAGGTTTCCCAGTGGGTTCACATCAAGCGCACAGCAACCGTTGACGCTCATCTCTGCCGCAGTCTGCTCTGGAAAGGGCCAGAGAACCATGCTTCTGTGGTTGGTTTGGACATGTCGCTCATCCAGCCGCCCGAGTGAGTTCAACGTTCGTCGCCACTCAAGACCAGCCGGCGGGTCAGCCCCTCACTTTTTTCGCCAACACTCGTTGATAGAAACGGAAACGTCAAGTGCAAACAAGTGCAAATGTTGGCTTTAGATTGGGATTGGGTGATGTTGGTCGCATGTGCATCTGTGGGAGATGGGGTCTTTTCAGCGGTATCCCGGCAGCGTCCTTGAGGTGGTGTAGGCAGTGAGGGGCCATGAAATACAATATAAGACTGAAAATGTCATGCAATAGACGACCAAAAGACATGTCAGTCAATTTGTGGCTTCAGGAGGTCGCTACTTGTCGCTGCATTAAGGGGACTGTTCCAATGGGTTCTTGGTCAACTTTCTGATAATTCTTTTGGGAGATGACAGTTGCGATGCGGTCGGGGCGAGTCTGACGCGACGCCCGTGTTCGTCTGGTTTTGAGGGCTTGCAAGGATTCGATGGGCTATTGCTGACGGGAGCGGGGGTAGACATAGACACTCGCGAGTGGTGGGTGTCGGATAAGAACTAGAGATACCCTGGACGAACGTTAGAAGTAACGGGATGGTAGATGCCGCGGTAGGGAAGAGCAGAATAGGAAGTAGGCGAGGTGACGATGGCTTGGTCTCTACGGATATAGAATACAGGGGTAGTTCCCGCAGGCTGCAGTATCTGGGTTGTATGGTTCGGCAGATTAGAGCCCAGATAACAGTTCAAAAAAGCTTTAGGTTTTAAGCAGATAAGAAATTTAGACTTTAAGTTATAAATAAGGTTAATTTAATAGCAGAAATATTACTAAAAGTAAGATATATTAAATATTAAAAGTAAGATATAAATATAAAAGATAGAGTATTTTTTTTTTTTATAAATCAGATAAAAAAAAGAAATACCAATATAGAATCAGCTGATATTAATATAGTAATAGTTTCAGCTTGAGTATATTATCAACTTAAAAGATGGGAGTTATAGTACTATAAAGGGAATATTAGTAGTTGAATAAGAGTCTGAGTTGGACGGACAAGAGGGCAATGATATAAGCGTTTGGGAGAGAGAGCAGGGACATGAGACGACAGGAGGTGGCGTGGATGTGGTAGCAGCTGCCGAAAAGTAGGCCAGCGCACAGGGCAAGAGGCTGGGACGTTCAAGATACGATTTACTGGCGAATGCAGCATCAAGGGTCCAACACATTCTGCCTAAGGAGTCTGAGGTTGAAGGTACCGGATAGAGGCAGCATGCGGAAGCAATTGCAAGGTCATTGCCCAGAAGACATTTGCGAGGCGGCTTGCGGTCTAACAGAGCACGGGAGTCTCATGATACGGCCAACAGTGGAGGTTCCGCGCGAGATCAACCATTGGGTGAGCTTGAGAACGGAGAGCTTCGAGGAACGGGGGGAGTTACTGGAACGGGGACGTTGGCATGGCAGCCCCCGTTGCCCAGGGAGCATGGCGCACCGGAGGCGGCGAATTCTGAACCCCCGCGCTTTCATCGACTCTTCTTGCCTCAGGGGAGGGGCCCTGAAGATGATGAGCAGGGCGATACGGCGGCGGTGAGCGATCCTCCGCTTTTTCGCTGGAATGAGGCACCCAAGGTTCGGATTACCTAGCCTAAGTAATCAGTATCTGAAGGCATTGGACGAAGCGAGCTAGCAGCAGCAATTGCGCGGGGTTTTAAGCTCCATGCTACTGTAGGTACCTACCGACTTGTGATTCTCATCTCATCAGCTCGCCAAGCAGCCTTTTGAAACCGCTGTCATGCGCGGAGCCAAATCTGACCATATCGCGATGGCTGGCGGGAGGCGTGAATGCTGATGGCATTGTACCCTTCAAGAGTGGCCGAGTCCTTGGAGACAACTTTTCCGATCACAAGCAAAGGTAGTTCTTCAAAGAAGCACGTAATCTCGGGATCCCAGCCGGCCTTGTGCTGTTCCCGTACCATGGACCAGAAGCGGCTAGAGCTGAACCGAGCTGAGAGTAGTGGTTTAGAATGACAGGTACAAGGTTGGAAAGGCTCGTTGCATAATAGCGTAAAGACGGTTGCAATTGCATATGCTCCTAACTACCCGCACCTAAGATTGTGCCTTCTATCTCTTTCTTGTCTCCATACGATCCCGTCGTTGCTAGAAGCCGCTTTCAAAGCTCGACCACGAGCTTCTCTCCGCTAACACCCTTCTTCACCTGGTCCATGGCGTTCTGAATACCGCCCAGCCCTCCTTCGATGACCCTGTGCTGAAGTGGCACAATGGCACCAGTCTCAAGCCACTTCGGCAGGGCCTCGTGACAAAGCCAGACGGACAAATCCTCCCTGCGGGTCCATATCCCTTCTGCCTGTACTTGCTGGTTCTGAATGCCCTCCGGCTGAGGAACACCCGCGGGCCAGTCCAACGTGTGCACCACCTTCTTCGTGGCTGCAGTGGATGCGGATAGTACCTCTACGGTCGGCTTGATCGTGTCCGGCTCGCAGATGGCATCGACAGCGTACTCGATCTCTTTCCCGGCCTTCTTGGCAGCAGCAACGAGGTCGGCGACAGCAGTGGGCGAGTGGTAGTCGACCACGACACTGGCGCCGAGCGAGCGCAGGTGGGCGTGGTGGCGCTCGCTTGCCGCGGCGAAGACGGTCAGGCCGGACAGACGGGCGAGCTGGACGACCATAGAACCGACGGCGGAAGAGGCGCCCCAGACCAGGATGGAGGAGGCCGAGGAGTTTGGGGCCTTGTCGGGAGAAGGTTGGGGCAGGCCGAGCACGTCGTAGAGGGCCACGACCGCGGTGGCCGCGGCGATGGGCACCGTGGCGGCCGGTACGAAACCCATGTCTTTGGGAATAATGGCCGTCGAGGAGGCTTTCACGACCGTGTATGTCTGGAAGGCGCCGTTTTCGTTCTTGCCCGAGACGAAGCCGTGGGCGAGCCCAAGGACGCGGTCGCCAGGCTTGACGGCCGTCACCGATTCCCCTACCTCGGCGACGATGCCGGCGATATCTGTACAATCCTCATCGTCAGCACTCAGCCATTAGCAGCTTCTGTCGTCATCTGCTCACCCGAGCCGAGGATTGCTGGATAAGAAGGTATCATAAAACCCCAAGCTTGTCGCTTCCAGTCGACAGGGTTTATGGCGATGGCATGGTTGCGGATCAAGACTTCGCCGGGCCCAGGAGAGGGAGTCGGGCATGCCTCAAGGACGAGGTCGGTCGCAACGGCGGGGAAGAATGCCGCGGTTTGAGTAGACTGTTTCGCCATGATGGAGAGGAATGGTTGTATTGTGAGCAACTTTGTCGGTGTCAGGAAGAGTCGGTGATGTTGATCTGTTTCTTCCCTAAAAGCAACATGCTGTGCACGCCTTTTATATACAGTCCAACTCCACTGCAGTACCTTACCTTCAAGTGCATGAAGAGATGTAGTCCAAGCCGGAGCCTTACAAATCTGAAGATGCCATCAAGACAACACGCCCCGCCGAAGACGTCTGGGAGGGACAGTAAGGTCCTTCTAACTCCGGTCCGGCAATCCGGCCAAGTGGCCGGTGCTAAGCCTCGCATGGTGGAGGAACCTACATGAGGCTGGTAAGTGGGTGGTACTTTCCAAGGGGCATGTCCCTGCAATCGTCCCAGGCTTATTAATTATTCCTGTGGGATGAAACCCAAAGAAGACGGCACAGAGAATTGGCGCCTGTTCTCATGCTGCCCATGCCACGAGGACCGGCAGGTTAGGAATAGCTTCTTCCCAGCTATGATGTACTCCACGGATTTAACGGATTTAGAACCCTTACTAAACTTCTTTTGAACTAATTAGATTAAACATCTGCCCTGACTATTGCGAGCATACCGCCCAGCCCATCCAACCCCGCGTGCCATTCGTCCAGCGCGTCGTCGACACCACGCCCAAGCTCCCCTCCCACCGTCTCATCACCACCTCCGACGGACCGATGAATTGGGCGAGCTAGGGGAGAGAGCGGGTTGGGGGATTATAGAATAAAGGACATGATTGTAGATGCCTGGGTACCAGCTGACGAGACTTGCCAATCTTCACCGTCAACGACATGCCTCGATGGGCGGCGAAGTATTCACGACCCGAGTCGATCAGCCGCGTGATGGTGTAAATCACCATGGCTTGGATTGCTGCCGGCGTCGCAGTAGCGAGGTGTTGGTACGGTAGCCAGCTTGTGTCGCCACCACGTAACGTTATGAAGGCGGTGTAGAAATGACGCACCTCATTCATTCATAATCTGGGTTAGTCGGTTGCTCCCACAAAAACCCCTCCGTGCTGGCGTCGCGCGCGGCAAAGATGTCAGCAAGGCCATGATGAACTGCCCGCAGCCATCGGAGATGTAGCGACCGGGGCTGGACGACAGCTCCGCCCGAGTTATTGTCCGGCATTAAAAGTCTTGTCCAAGCGCTAGCAATACCAAGGAGCAGGGGGGTTAGCTAAGCTTAATTTAGTATAGGGCTATTCCCGACGGCGCTTCTGACTCTTAGACCCTCCCGATTTTTATTTCCGCCTTCCAGCTTAATAATCTCTTGTATATACCGAGGAATCCTCTTAATTCAGCTTTTAATTAAAGACTGAAGCAGCTCCTGCTATTATAATATAGCTAATAGTTTACCTAAAGTTTAATTATAGTAGAGGCTAGAAGCTAGCTTAGAGTAATTTTACTCAAAAAAGAATTTTATAAAAAATATATACTAGTCTGATTTTTCCTACCTTACTTATTTAATAAGGTATTTAATTAAGTATTTAAACTTTATTATTTATAAATTACTATACTTTTTTTAAATTTATTTTATAAATTTAAAAAAGATTAAATAATAAATATTTAAATAAGGAAATAATAATACTAATAAAATATCTTATTAATTATAGAAAACTTTACTAATAAAACTTTAATAGAATTTATTAAAAGGTTAGAATACCCTAGTATATATATACCTAGAGGGGGGACTAGAAGCTTAATAGTAAAAAAAAACACTAATAATAGTATTAATAATATAGACTATATACTTAATTTATTTAAAGGTTAATAATATACTCAGATAGATTAAGGTTTCTAATTTAACTAATTATCTTTTTTAATATCTTTATAAGCTACAGGTAATAGCTATACTTTAAAAAAGCTAGATCTTAAAAAAGCTAGATTTACTGGAAAAGCTAGATTTTAAAAAAGGCAAAATTAATAGAATTTATAATAATTAATAATTAAAAATTAAAAATTAAAAATTAAAAATTAAAAATTAAAAATTAAAAATTAAAAATTAAAAATTAAAAATTAAAAATTAAAAATTAAAAATTAAAAATTAAAAATTAAAAATTAAAAATTAAAAATTAAAAATTAAAAATTAAAAATTAAAAATTAAAAATTAAAAATTAAAAATTAAAAATTAAAAATTAAAAATTAAAAATTACTAAATTCTCTAATAGCTTTAAATTCTTCTAACTTTTTAAACTTTTAAAAAAAAATCTCTAATAAATAAATAAATAAAATTCCTCTTTTTTTCTTTAAACTTTAACTTTCTTTTTTAACTTTATTTAAATTACTTTAAAGATATTTCTACTAGTAACTAGCTAGTATAAGAGGCAGGCTCTGAATTTGTCTAATAATAGAATTCTTATATTTAGAAGTATCTAAAGCTAAAGAAAAAGAAAAAAGAGAAAACCTCACTAAGAAGTTACTGTGAAAACTCTGTATACTAGTTACGTAGCTAAGTTAGAGTTACTCCAGGCCGGGCTCTAGCCCGGTTCCTTACTTCAGGCTCAGCCTGTAACAGCTAGCTTAAGTATTTTTTAACTGCCTGTTACAATATATATTCCATAAACTAGAAAATAAACTATTAAATAACTTAATATTATAACTACTGTAAAATACTAACCCAAGTCAGTCCCAGGCCTTAAAGACATTATATTAATAGCTTCAGCTCGCCAATTATCAGTCTGTATATAACTTTGGCATTTAGTGCTGAAAACTATATTAAGAGGGGTTTTGTTATCATAGACTGGCCAATTAGTATGAAGCCCGGGTACTGGAATCATTTAGAATTAGATTCATTGTAAAACGAGAACTCAAAGTGATAGTGCTGTAGGTATAGGAGAGGTAATACAAGACTGACCTTGGTGAAAGTTGGGGTCCTGTTTCGTTGCAAAGCTAATCCACATTCGGCTCATAAGTTCGGCGAGCTTCTCGTGATTCTTTCTTAGACTCGGGTTGTCTGGAAAAGGGCTTGTTTCCCAGCCAAATCCTTCCATGTTCCTGAACATATATGGTATCTCGGCAAAGTGAGCAGCTCCAAGTGTATCTGGGTCCATATTTGCCGGTACCGCATCGAATAAAAAGCTATAGCTAGGGATGTTTGCTTTTGCCCATGCCTGGTTTGCGAAGCGCCTTCCAGCTGTGAACATCATATCACCCAACCATAGGGTTGCTGCGCCGTAGGAACTGCCGTATTGAGGACCAGGATTAGACTTCACAGTCCCTAAACCAGCAGGAGACGGGGAAATGATTTCCTGTTGGTACAATTCTGCCCAGCGTTGAGTATCATTGTCCGAGGCTGGGCCTCTAAACCAAGAAGTTTGGATGAATCTCTTCAGGTCTTTCTCGGTATCCAGGGGGCCGATCACTCTCAGAGCTTGTTGTAGTAGAGATGTACCTTCGTTCCTCGTTGAGCCAGTCAGTAGAGGCACTCTGACAAAACGTCCCGAGTGTAAAAGCTCCTCACTCGCTTCCGGGACTATCCCACCATCGACCGTGAATGAAACCGGCAGGAGGGCACCCGACTCTTGTAATAACTCGACGGGAGCCTCACGGAGGCACTTCAATGAGTCTCTGAACTCTAAACAACCGGTTTTGTTCAGCACCATAGTCAAGTCGGCTTCTCGATCCGAAATGCTGCGATGCAGAACCGGTGCCGTAAAAGGGCCGCCGCTTTGAGCGATGGCGGCCCTGAAAAGACCATCATCTCGGCCTCCGAAAGCAAGAAGATGAAACCCAACGGACATGGCGCCAGCCGATTCACCCATGATGGTAACGCGTGATGCATCTCCGCCGAAATGACGTATATTTTCCTGGATCCAATGGAGAGCCTGTCGCTGATCATAAAGGGCAATATTTGCTAATCCAGCCTCCTCCATCACTGAGCCGGCCAGCATGCCGAAAGCACCGAGACGATAGTTGAGACTGACGAAGATAATGGGCGTACCCATTTCCACAGAGGCCTGCACGAGGAATGTCCCATTCGACCTTCCATCGCTAGCACTGCCATCTTGGAACCCTCCTCCATGTATCCATACAAGCACAGGTAGTAAAGAATGTCTTTTGGATGGCCGTATAATGTTGAGATGGAGACAATCCTCACTGACTGGGCCCGTGAAATTTTGGCTAAATCCGGCCAATTCAATTGAGTTTCTGATGCAGCCCGCTCCATATGACTCGGATTTTCTAATTCCAGTCCAAGGCATCGCAGGATGGGGTTTGCGCAGACGGAGGTTTCCGACAGGTGGTGCGGCATAGGGTATACCGAGAAAGAAATCTTGGCTATAGTGGCGATTGACAGTACCACTCAAGCTGCCATTTTTCAGGGTTACGATTGGGGTATTTCGAGAGCTTGGCAAAGCCGACGACGAAGCAGTGCTGGCTAAAACCTCCAAGGTCAACCACGAAATGATAAGGCTGAGAAATAACATAATTAGGGGGGAAGTGTTGCATCTAGCAGATGGAAATGATCATATGTGTGAGAAGCTCTTGCTATTCTTCCTATCTAATGGAGGGTCTTTGGGTCAGTCTTATAGATGAAGATGACCTCGGATGACCTCGGACGGCCGAGACGCTCCGGATGCTTCGGAGTCTTTGGCATCAGCTAGCTATTGACCCGATCAAATGAAAAGCTAGGCCTAGGATAAAACAGCTGATGTTTGGCCGACGTTGGTTTTGCCGCATTATGCCGCACATGATGCCGCTCGCGTTGCCACCCACTTGTTGGACAACTAGACTACATCCAAGTCTGTTATTTGTAATGGTATTAACTCATACGGGACATGGCCTCAACACCCCCACGAAATCCACGATGAGTCTAATAAGAGAGTTCGGGCAAAGAGGTATTGTGGACGCTGCGGCGAAATTGGAGACAATTATCCTACTTGCCAGGTCGAAATTATAGATGCAGAAGATAGTGACGACTTCGAATAACCTTTTCATATTATATATAATACAATAGTTCGTTGTAGTGTCGAGCAATTGCATGCAAAAGTGCTTAATATTGGAAAAGTGAGCGACTTGCTTGGGTGAGCGACTCAATCGTACAGGAGAGCTATGCCAAGAACAAACCCTGTAATATTGGCAAACCCCTGTCAATCCAGTAACTTTTTGCCATGACCTCCGTATTTACTATCAATAAACTTGGTTGATTTATCAGCGACGGACGAGAAATCGTGTAAGTCCGTCGCTGATAAATCAACAAGTTTGTTGATTTAGTGAGGTCTCGAGTTTAACGAAGGGTTAAAAACTTCGACGGACCGCTACTAGTGAGTTCGACCGGCTTAGTTTGCATACCATTTCACGCACACAACTGGAAAAGGTACGATAGCGTTAAAGAACGTCATCAACTGGACTATGAGACTTCCATCGTCTGTGGCCACGTTGGCCGCCTTTTGTCAATTGGCAGCTGCTATTCCATCCGGCGGTAATTCGAGCGACTACGAATACATTGTTGTCGGGTCAGGCGCTGGTGGTGGGACCGTTGCGTAAGTAAACCTCACGCGACATGGACCTGAAAACGCTGCCTGGTTACTCAAGTAGCTAACTCGCGTGAGGACGCAGAGCAACTCTCGCCCGCGAGGGACATTCCGTGTTTCTCATCGAAGCAGGTGGCGACCACGGAGATGACTTGATTCAAGAGATGCCGAGCCGGTGAGTTTAGCACCTTCCACACCTCCGCCCCCTTTTCCCTCTGCCAGCCTGGACTGTGCGAAACTGACTAAAATTGAATACGCATTCAACAGAGCAAGTACCGCCGTTGAGAATAGCGCGATGGCTTGGCAGTTTTATATCAACAATTACCGAAATCAGACACAGGGTCGGAGAGATTCTAAGTACACCTATCGTCTTTCTGACGGGACATTATATTATGGACTTGACTCGCTGGTCGGTGCAGAACCGTATGTGAAACGGCCTTAAGCACAGGGCATCATTCTTGAAGCAAGTTGCTAACGAGTCACGCTCTGCTGTTCTCAGTCTTGGTACACTCTACCCTCGAGGAGCGACGGTAGGCAGGAGCACGCAGGTAAATGCACTAAACTGGGCCGCGGCTTCAGACAAAGACGTGTGTTGAGTCAATTTATTCGGCACCTCGTACGGTAGATATTAGAGCTGAAGTCTTTTAGTGGGACTTGATTGCTGAGTACACTGGGGACGATTCCTGGAGTGCAGAGGCAATGAAGCCCTACTTTATTACCTTAGAGAACCACACTTACCATAAAGAAGTTACACCAGCACTTGGCTTTGATGGGTTCATCTCGGTATGATAGAAGTCGCCTGAACTTCCCCACTATTCCTCTGAGAGCCTAACCAAGTAACTCCAGACCAACCGAAATAATGTAACGTACATCACGGGTCGACCTGATCTGGCCGAATTCATGTCAAACGCAATACGACATACCGAAGGGGTGAACGTCTCAGGTATCGACCACTTGACAGAGTTCTTGCAGAGAGATGTGAATGACCCGATGTATAGCTACACGCCTGGTGCGTATGAACTTAGTGTAGCTATGACGGAGGATAGACGACGATCTGCAGCCCGGAACTATATCCGGCTGCTATCGTAGACACGATAGCAGCCGGATATCCCCTGACACTCAGCACACACTCGCTCGCCTCCCATATCCTGTTTGACCGCTCTCGCAGCGTACCAAGGGCTGTTGGGGTTGAGTACATGGTCGGAGAAGCTTTGTATGGCGCCGATCCCCGATTCAATGTCTCCCAAACAGGCCAGGTGAAAACTGTCAGCGCTTCAAAAGAGGTGATCGTGTCCGGAGGTGTGTTCAACACACCGCAGCTCCTTAAGCTGAGTGGTGTTGGGCCACGCGAGGAGTTAGAAAGCTTCGGGATTGATGTCATAGTCGACTCTCCTTCCGTGGTATGTTCAATATTTAGCTGCTTTGTGGTCACCTGTTTTTTGATACCGTGGCGTTGTGCAGGCCTTCGCGATCGTTTCCTCCCCACCAAGCGTTGGAGCACCGATTTGCACCGATTTTCGTACTAACAGGCGTACCAGGGAAAATATCTTCAGGATCATACCGAGGCAATCGTCGTCGTTAACGCCACTGAACCCTGGTCGAATGACCCTAATGCGAACTGCACCCGTCAATTCGACTCTACAGACCCCTGCTTCCTCGAATGGCAGAACTCGGGGACCGGCCCATACGGTGAAGGTGCCGCCCCCTTTCAATCAGACACCGTTCCAGTCAGAGCGAGGATGAGGAAATCGATATTTGGATATATGGATTCACTGGTGCGATAGTTCGCGGCTGGTACCCTGGTTACTCTCGGGCCTCGCCAGCCCCGTCCTCCTTGTCCTTTGCCATAATCAAGACTCAGACACCTGGTGACGAGGCCACGGGCACTGTCACCCTGCGTTCGGCGAACCCTCGCGACACGCCTGAAATCGTGGTTGATTGGCTCCAGGGTGAACATGGGGAGCGCGACCTGGAAATATTGACCGAGGGAGCTCAACTCTTGTACAGCATAATGGAGGATTCCTCATCTCCTCCTGCTCCTTACTCCCGGGTTCAGCCAGGCGAAGGAGTCGATGTCGCCCAGAATTTGAAAGATGAGGCTTTCGGCCATCACGGTGGCTGTACCTGCCGAATGGGTCCAGCCAATTCGCTTGACCATTGTGTCGACTCCGGGCTTCGCGTCAATGGTGTACACGGTTTACGTATCGTGGATATGTCGGTTTTCCCGCGAGTCCCGGGTGCTTTACCTCAGCAGTCTACCTACATCATGGCTCTGAAAGCCGCGGATATAATCTCACAGAGCGGGGTATAATGTCATATTTCGGGGTCATCCTGAGACGCATGATAACCTCATTACCGGCTTTCCTAGACCCCGTCCGGACCTTAGTGCCCTAGTCCACAGCAACATCATACTTTAGTTTTGTAAACAGATCGTCTGATCTTTTTGACACTCTTAGGCTATTATCCTTTAAAAGCTTGGATCGACTAAATTATGATCAGCCGAGGTCAATAGAAGGCATATATATCATTTTGTAACGGATTGTGACATGAGAAAATACTATCTTCGGGCAGCTGATAATGATTCTGCGCCATATAATGGTGTATGGAGTCCTCGATTCAGTGAACTTGCCGCCAATCACCGCCACTCGAGGGACTCGTGTGTGGACTTCTTCTTGTTGACAAGCACTCTCCGGTTGGATGCGGGAGTGAATCCTGTATCACATTTCTAGATAGAAAATCCAAGCTTCTGCCTCCAGCGCTCCTCCCACCCGGGATAGAATGGCGATTCCGGTAGAGTTTCCTCCACCCAATCAGGGACTATCGTCCCATTTTTGATTTGCTCGCTCTTCCATTCCATCAAAGAATCAAGTACTATTTTCCGGATGTGTTCGTGAACCTTGGCCTCTGTGAGGTGAGGTTTGCCTTCCGTAATTTGCTTGTACATCAGCGACAGGATATACGGCTCGTCACGCAATTCCGTCATGGGGGTAAATATTGCCTCAAAGTTGAAGACAATTGCCCCGGAAAGTGGGAGTCGGCGAAGTGTCTGCCAATCGACGCGAAGGTAGCACTGGTAGATGGGAACATCCTCGCCTCGGTGGAGAGTACCGCGGTTTGCTTGGTATTCTTCCGGGGTGATAAACAATGGTTTCCAATCCTCCACGAACCAAGCGCCTCGCTGGATCGGTTTGCTCGTAGGTAACTTTGAGAAGTAGCTGTCAAAGGAGAATAACTGTTAGCCCTAAGCTCAATACGCGATGGATGGGGTCAGGAACCGCTGCCGCTTTCTGCCTTGGACGACACTCACCGGTCCATGGACTTTGCCATCTTCTGCTCATAATCATTGACCTCGGTATGGATTGCTCTCAATTGTCTGTTGAAGTGCGTTCCGAAAGTCCAGCCGATTGACGAACAAATAAAGCCCGCTTTGAGATAGTACATGCCGTCAGTCTCATTGCGCAACATGATGGCGAAATCTTCCGGTACATGGTCGAAGAGCACGTGCAATGGATGTGTCGATGCCAGGTCTGTTATAATCCCCAATAGGTGGTTTTCAAAAACGGTGTTGGAATTTGTCAAAGAGAAGCAGTGGGGATACCGGATGCAGAGATGCTGAAGGACCATCTCCATTAGCTCTCTACAGGCCAATTCAGAGCCCGGGCCGTAGTTCAAGACGCTGGTGCCATGTTGACTCAGTAAATCTTTGCGCTGTTTCAACACGTCAAAGTAGTTGTTCTCCAGCTCGATCCAATAGTCGGGCTCGAGCTTGGACAAGGCTAAGCGTCAAATTAGTAACCGGCGAGACTCCAAACATGTCAAGACCACCAGTCATTCACTCACACATAGTCTGATGATAGGTCCATCTGAAAGGACGAAATGGTCGAAAGGCGGCACTTTTGACGTCAAAGTCAGGGCACGGTTTCGGATGAGGTACTCCAGAAAGAACCGAATAATCTGGGAAGGAACCAAGTGCTCTGATCTCTGCTGTTGAGAACCCGGTAGGAGTGTACTGGTCATCCTTGTTCAAGTCCTGCTTGCTCGTGCTTGAAAGTTGCGATTTTTGAAGTACTGATGTTGTTGGGTTGGAAATTGCAAGAACTCTGAGCAGTTCAATGGCTGAAGGGCTTTTGCTAGATAGGATATCATCCCGAGGTGACGGGGGGAATGTGGCGACGAAATTTTGTTCGGGTTCTCGAGTTTTCTGCTCATATCCCCAGAAGTAAGCCTGCCCCTTGCGCAGGAAATCTTCCCACTCAGTCAGTCCCTTCAGTGCGGACTTGTCGAGAGCGTGGAGAACGGCCAAGGATAAGAGACACAAGATGAGCAAAAATATGAGTAACTGGCCGAACAAGAGAACAGACGATGCCCCGGATTGGCTAAATGCCACGCGGACAAGATTAGATAACATCGTAAATGGTTCCATGGCTACTAATGGAATCTCGTCTTATTCGTAAATACTAGGCAAGTGAACTTATGTTCTTTAAATTATCAACTATACATCGGAGTGACCAACCACCCCCCCAGTCCAAGTTCATCAAAGTGGCTCGAAAAGATCGGACCAATCAGTCGAACCCCGCGATAATCTACTCTTTCAGGTTAAGACTCGAACAATCCCTTGCTCATTAGTGCATTTTCCCCGCCTTGATGGCGCAGTGTTGATCCAAGGGTGGGGTACGGTCCGTGACGCGTTCGACTTCTAAAATTGGGCAACAAGCCGATGGCTTTTCTGTTTTTAGTAATTCTACCCTGATATTTTCGTGACTGCAACTTTCATCAGAGAAGGGTTCATCGTCCTGATGAAATGATTACGGGCTGAAAGGCCATGGGCAATCCATCACTTCTACGATAGATATTACTATTCCTAGGCATAGAGCAATACCTCAAGTGAGACTTATCAGTCACGGTATGTGCCACGGCTCCCACTGTGACACTGACGGGAGATGATGGATTGACCAACGCAATTTCGTGTCGACACCTGTATCATGAAATGGCAGGGGGTCAACACATGGAAGTCGAGTAGATTCCGATTACATTGGGCGAAAGGCGACAGTTGGGATAATTTGATCGGTATTGAAACCCGATTGGCGGATCTTGGGGGTTGGGTCGTGATACGGAGAAGCACCAGAATTGTTCAATTTTCAGGCCCAAGCAGGAGGTCTAACCAGAGATCCAAGAGATAGTAATCTAAGCGCACCTTCTTCGTTCCAGTATGAGTAGCTCGAAGGTGCAGAAATGAATGTGCTGATTGAACTTCAGCCAATTATTGTGACTGTTCCCATCGATTGCAAGACGTCCATCCAGAAAACATCAACGCCAACATCCAGACGCTTGAAAATTTCCAAAACCACAGACCTAACATAGGTGATCGGTGTAGAAAGATTAGACCGGGAAAGGTTGGCAAGCCGGTCCAGAACGAACTGACGGGCTTCACGAATCTCTTCTTCTTCGTCATTGTCTAGGCTGGCAGACAATGACGTCGCTGCCACCAGCAGCAGTAGCGCTTGAACGCACGATGTTCCCGAGCTCGTTTGGATCTGCTCAAGCCGAATGATGATACTGCGACCAAGGAACTTGAGCCATTTTTCTATACCATCGTCGCGCTGCAATATTGATGCCCACACGCTGACTTGGCCATTGGCCCAGGAGGCCCGCTGGGATCCGTGAAAGTCCGTTGTCTCCCTTATCCACCTCACTCTCCTGCGCCGCACGTTGGCAAAGATGCAGTAGAGTTGATACAGGTTGGCGAACATGTAAGCCTCGGCTAGGAGCAAATGATGGATGGCCGGGGTATTTTCGTCTCCAATGCTGCTGATATCGTGCAACATCGGTAGATGGCAGGCCCAAATCGCCGTATCCAAGGATTTGACTGCATCTGCAAAGTCATCAGGGTTATCCAAACTTAGGCCAGGTGTAGATCCAAAACGGCGCAGACAGCGGATTTGTCGTGAAACACGAGTAAAAAGGACCTGCGGCTCCGAGGTAACGCCAGTCCAGGGATGTGGTTTTATTCGTGGCCGACTTATTGGCGACGACTTTTGGCTCTGCACAAACGACTCATCGTGGAGAGAATTTACTTTGGAGTAGTTGTGCGACGTAACGTTGTCGTTCACAGCGCACGATACCATCTCCCAGTAAATAAGGGCATTTTTAAAGAAGCCTATAGTAAGGAGGCCATCGGAGTAGTCGACTTCGTAATTGAGAACCGCTTGCTGTGCCGCTGCCAAGTGCTGGATACCAAGGTCCGCGATATCAAACCAAGATGAGCTGATGCCTAGCAGAAGTACGTTGAAGATAAGCTCGCTGCTCCAGCTGGAAGCCCTCGCGATATCAGACTGAAGGGTGTTGAGCGCCAGCAAACGGGACTCAAAAGCTTAGGTCTTCATTTCTGGCATGAACCAGACCAACTTAGCAGCCGCCATACTCTGGATAGTATGGGACATTACCGCCGAGTGTTGCCATTTCTGGCTGACGGCCGTCCGAAAGATATTCTGTTCCGAGTCATATGTCGACAAGATCGGGCAAACGACACTAAAGTATATTCCCACCAGCTCACTCGGCAAATGAACGAGTTGGGGAGCCACAGATAATTGAATGCCGTTCTCACTGCCTTGGAATCCGAATGAAGACTCGGAACCGTAAGTGGATAGCTGCGGCTGCGAATAGGCACTGGTACATTCGCTTTCGACGTTGAAAAGCTCGACTGGCGCCTTGGTGAGGAAAGCATCTTGGCGAGCCTCCTCTTCGGCATCGGTTCCGTATGGTAGATGACCGGGGCTCGAATCGGAGAGTTCGGAAATTGATAATTGTTTGTTGCTGGAGACTGGTGCTGTATTGTCTGCGTTCATGAAAGTATTCAAGAGCTGCTCGACCGAGAATGATCCTATTTCATCCGAGTCCGCCGAAGTGTACAAGAGTCCGTCGCCCCTCCCCACTGTGACACCCACAGTGGGAGACAATATGTCAAGAGCATGTGCCGAATTGAATTCGTCACTAATAGAAGTATGCTCACCGCTACTACAAGCTGAGCCGGGAGCACCAGGTCCCTGAGCCTCGGTGCTTTGGGCCCATGTAACCCAGTCGCCATCGCCAACAGTGCTGTTGGTGGTATCCGAAGGAGAGGATTCAGAGATTGCGGATTCGCGTCGTTCGTTGTTGGGGGGCCGAGTCTGGTCGTTTGATACGAAATCTCGTGGCTCGAGAACCTCATGTTTCCTGGACCAGCGAAGCCGAGGCTGAACAGGGTAACCGGGACAAGCAACACGTTTGATGTTGCATGGCGTACACGACGGCTTATTTTCATCACACTTAATCTACGCAAGTTAGCACGGCCGCCGCTAGACCAGTGAGCGTGGCAAGGACCTTTCTCGCTTTGCATTGGCTGCATCCAGAGAACGACTTTTGGACGGGCCTACGACGTGGCTTTGGCGCGATGGATGATGATAGAAGCATCTTGACAATAATCTCCAAATGAAGAAGAATGGCACTTGCCAACAGACCAGGTGGGACGCGTAGCAACGGGCTATTTTATTCACAGTGCTTATCACGCGGGGTAAAGTCTGGCCAAGACCAGGTGATGTGACGAATTAAAAGCCTCGCTTATCTGCTTATGTGTACCTGAGGGGTAGTGATAAGGTTCTAGAGCAAGGTCCCACTGTTATTCGTAACGGGTGGTGCAGGTTGTTGCCTTATTGTCGATCATTTCTGTTATTTTCTTATGTCGAACGGTGCTTGAAGTCTCGGCGAAGGTAAGCATGAGATGGGGTACAGGTTCACGCGGCAACCAGAGGACCAGGAGGACGCCTTATCATGATGTACGATGGTGAGATGTGTTCACGGTACATTAGCGAGCCCCCCCAGCACCCAACACACTAGACTAGACCATATCTAGTTAAGTAAAACCACCAGCTGCCGGTTAGCGTTAACCATTTGATTGTAAGCCTGCACATAGGTCAAGGATGGGCCGACATCGTTGCTGCTAGATTACAGCTGCAGGAAGTGTTGTACAGAGCTAGGCCCCACTGGGCTAAGGTCGCGTCACGTGATAAGGGGTAGGAGCTGTCATTGCAAAACACTGCGGATTTCCCGCAATTTCCTTTGTATTAAAACAAGGCTCTTTCAATTGATAAATCTCATGCGCTGTTGTGACCTATTCCCGCTGTTCCTTTGTGATCTAGCTGCGCTAATTGCGCCAGGAAGCGACATACGGGGACAAAGGCGGGCTTGGGTATCACATGATTGACCATTGTAAGGGGCAGCTAGACGGCCCAAGAGAACTGGACCTTCTTGACGCAGTGTAAGTGAGTGCTCTCTTACATCCTCCATCTTTCTCTAGCCCTTGATTCAGCTTGTTTCTGGGGACCAGTCTGATACAGCTGTGACGTCTCAGACCGTCACCTTACATGACATGACATGCTTATTTCAAGACTTCGTCCAAGTGTAACAGATGGATCATCGCCGAGTATATACAAGGGGTATAGGGTAGGTTGATCTGTCACGGATAGGCTGGGATCTATATTAGCAGAACGATTAAAAATGTTCCTCTCTGAGCTTCAAGCGTTACGTTAGTTGATGTTCAGCTGCAAGTGATGCATAGCAGTAAGAAGTCATTCAGGTAACCAGTTGTAGTTAACAGCTGAAGAGCTGCTCATTCTGGAGGTGTACTCTTCAGGCGCCTAACTTAAGTGTAAGTGGAGCTTTTTACAAATGAAGAAGGCGATTACAGGTAAATGAAGCGAGCTTATTTCAGACATTGTAGGAGCAATTAAAGGCTAGAAGTACCGGCTTTAAGGCGACGTGTTGGCATAGATCTACCTCCTACACAGCCGAGATAACCGCAAATCCAATGAACACAACGCTTGGGTAATTCATCGTAACTGCCGTAACTGGCAGAGCCATCGGCATGCTAAGAAGAACTACCTGTTTGGAATAGTGTCCAGGCTATTGCAACGTAGTTTATGGCAGTGCCGATGGTAGGACCGCAAGCAAATCGCGCGCTATTTACCTCCTTGCGATTGTGAACGAGGCTGATGAGGACAGGGATGAGATAGCTCACCTCCAGCGAAATGACTCCGAAAGACACAAACGCGGTGAAGGCAGACGTACTTCCGAGGTTTACAAGGCCAAGGAGCATCTGGACAACGGTAACCAATATAATGGCATTCACCGGGGCACCGAGCCGCTCGTCGACCCGAGACCAAAGCTGAGCTCCAGGAATAGCATTATCTTGGGCAAACGCCCATGTACATCGAGACGCAGCAACTGTGATGCTCAGGCTGCAACCTAGTGTGAGGACTAAGGTGATTACCAACAGCCCGAAAATGTGTCATCGTAGTGGCCCAAAGCATACGGAGCGCTGTGTCGACCAACTTTGGTCTTGACCAACAACGCGATCAGGGTGATGATGATGGTCAACCCGATCCACCCCCACATAATGTGTCGACCGTTGCTAGCCAGCCGTTGGCAAAGATGCAAATCACGGCTGCAAACAGGAGAAGAACAAGAGCATGAGTAAGAGTTGCTATGGTGTCGCTACTCATGTCAGATCCAACATGGTTATAGTCCCCTTAAGGAGGGATGCAAAGCTAAAATTGACGGAGAGTGTGATGGTCCAGTTCGCAATGAGCCAAGTCCATCCTGTGAGGCGTCGGCTTGCGGCTCTATCAAAGCCGCCAGTAAAGACATGATCAAAAACTTTGGGTCCAATGAGTACTTTCATGCCGCCATTCTGATACTTGGTCAGTCTTCTGCCAATGCTCTGCCAATGAAAGGGTATCGCAATCCCGCTACGGCAAAAGGGAATGATCACTCCTCTTGCCGGTAGCGTTATTGTAGTCCATATCTCCGTCTGACATACCCCCCCAGATTGGCGATTTTATAGAGACTATCTGATAGTGACGGTGCTCTATATCGTGTGGCGAGGTCCGATTTTTAGCTGCTGTGACGAGCCTGATTCTGCGGTGTGTGCCGGTGTGCTGATGTGGGTTCGAACTGGTAGTCTTGGTTGAATAGGGTTTGCTGAATATGGATGCGACAGCAATTTCAGTGGAAGTTACAGGCGATTAAGCCTCCCGGGCTCATAACTATCGCAATCCCGCTACGGCAAAAGGGAATGATCACTCCTCTTGCCGGTAGCGTTATTGTAGTCCATATCTCCGTCTGACAAAGGGTATCTAGGCCCTTGTCGTAACAGTGTAAGAGAGAGCCTCCGACGTGCTTCCGACTTCCGCTTGTGCGTTCCTTTAACTGGAGCTCTTGACTGTGAAATCGTGTTGCCAGAGGTTCTCAGGTTAGATCCTTTTACTGATTTATTCAACATAGTGATTTACGGGAAGTAGTATTGATCCTTGTACAAGATTTTGCTTCAGGTTGCAACAATTGACACTAATTCATATTGAAATTTAGTCGGGCCATGGACGAATACAGGGATAGTGCTTTACGAGCAGGTGAATTCGCTATCCCGCTGAAGGACCATCTAAAAATCCGATGACTTCATACTTGTTGATAAACTTTTGCTCCCACTTCCAGAGATTGGTCATCTCGGTCTCACTTAATGCCGTATCCTCAAGTTTTACATCTGCAACGCCCCTGTTCCCTTTGGCCAAGGCCACGGTAATATCCCGACCAGCAAAACATGCATAGAGTCCGTCCACACCGTATAGTGCTCTGCTTGAGGAGACATTATACACAATACCGGACACAGCGACATATATTAGCTTTTCAAGGTTTTCCTCGTGGATTTGTCCATTGTACTTTGACAACTGTCTATTGGAGGTTCAGCAGGTAAGCAACCTATTATTTCGCCGTAACTGGGAACAATACCCTAAGGTAAAACACTGCCTTGGAAGGGGCCGTATGTTATGGGACAAGCGCGCGAGGAGGTCGTCCGGGTCTGGTTTGAGATTGTTGGAAGGCCGGCGTTGAGGCCCATCACGAACTCGTTGAACTCGGTTCCACGAATAGAGAAGACGTGAGGTGTTGAGCAAAAGCGCCGAGAGAAGTCCGATAATGACATATTCAAGATATCCTAAGGAAACGGACTCCATCGTAGGTAACGAAGCTGAAGGGTTCGTAAGTGGGAGTGTTCGACCTCGCTGA
Organism: Ilyonectria sp. MPI-CAGE-AT-0026; assembly: GCA_020744155.1. NCBI lineage: Eukaryota > Fungi > Ascomycota > Sordariomycetes > Hypocreales > Nectriaceae > Ilyonectria > Ilyonectria sp. MPI-CAGE-AT-0026. The sequence continues at coordinate 149,594 of JAGPNQ010000037.1, forward strand.
TCGTCGAGTTTTGGCGACAGCAGTAGCTTAAGGGGTCATTGTTATTATGCAGATTGAGTCCCGTAGCCTTATTACATGCTCTGAGGACGATTCGGGGTCACGATCCGTCATACAATTCGCCCCGTTCTCTGACGTCACCCCACCGTACTGCCCCGCAAGAACAGAAGAAGGTGTGATGATCCGGGGTATGTGATGATCCGGGACGGCGTAAGTGGCTTAAATCCCGACCCCCTCCTGTGACAACTAGGTGATGGGGATCGATGATGAAAGCTCTTGATTTCCTGTTGATCTCACGGAAAGTAGGGTCCTTATGCACATGAAATGATCCCTTTGAAGGGATAGGAAACATGTCATCTAGGGTAATGCAATTAAAAAGGAAACGTGTTATCTAGGTCCTCAAGATCCTTGGATAGAGGGTTTTCGTTGAAAGGAAGCCTAACATGTTGAGGGTCTGACTACCAAATCCAGCACCAGCACACCAGCACATACCCACACGATGGAGCAATACAATTAATTTGACCCAATCAGACAGAATCGACATCTAAACACGCAGGAACTCTGTACCCAAAATTCACGAGGAGATATCCCCCGGTCTCAAACCAAAAGTTAGAGTTGGTTCTGCTGGTTGTGATACCCTGTGGCGCCTGCTGATAACCTTGTTATGTGACATGTGACACCTAAATCCGCATTCACACACTAGGACGGTATAAATCTCTGGAGATTGGTTGAATGCGTGACGCCAACAAATGCGATCATGAAAGAGTGCCCAGGTACATAACATACAACCTGTCGAGGAATCCTCCCCCCAAAAAAGACTTAACCTCCACTCGTGCCATTGTGACTTAAAAATAAATGCGCCAGCAGTCAGTGCCATTGCAATCCTACTTGCTACAGCATTTTTATCAAACTCGAAAGAAAGCATGGCAATCTCATCTCTTCTACCACCGTCCCTCCATCGGCCGGTGTCGAATTATGGCAAGTCGGCCAACCTAGGTCCTCAGAAATCCTATGGCGGATTTTTCAGCATGTATGAATATCACGTAAGTCCAATTACATCTGAAGAGCGAAGAAAAAGTACAGTAAATAACCAGAAGAATTTCCACCTTGCTTCTAGATGCTGCGTGGCAACTTCCGCACCTCGACGTGGGTCTTGGCTGGAGCCTGTGCACAATCGCTCTTGGTCTGTCTCGCACCTTATGCCTGGTCCCTTGTGCCAGCCGCCGTGCTTTTGGGCTGGCGACTGGCTGACACGCTCCTCATGGTTCTTGGTATAACGAAGAACCGTTATCTCGACGACAGCATCCCCGGAAAGTGGGCCGTGCATTTTCCAGATTCTACCACTGGCGAATTTAGCGACGAACCTGCAGACGCCGACATATGCGTCATTATCATATCCGCCTGCAGCAACCATCCCCTAGGCATGTTTGCCCCGAATTACAAGACTATTTTCGATTTCTTTAAGAAGAATGTCGAGGACTTGGAAGCCAACGCTCCAGAGAACGGGTTCCTGGGGATGTCTGGTTGGTTGCACGCCGGCGAAAGACCTGCCGGACCAGAAGTCATGATGGTGGGATACTTCAAAGACGTAAGCTATCTACATAAGTTTGCGCACAGCACGAGCCACCGCAATGGTTGGAACTGGTGGGACTCGATCGTCAAGGACAACCCCTATTTGGGAATCATGCATGAAGTATACATGGTTCCTAAGAAACATTGGGAATCTGTCTATATAAACTGTAACCGTACTGGTCTAGGTGAGCTTCTTTGCTGTACAGATGGTTCTTTCTGCTGACTCTTTTAGCGGCCACGAATCCTGCTGTTCCAGCAAGTGCAGGAAAGCAAGGACAAACTGAGACGAAAGAAGGTACCATTTGGGTGTCGCCGATTGTTGACAGTAACAAGGGCGTTTGGAAGACCAGTAAGGGACGTATGGGACGAGAGGAGTCGGATAAGATTCAGGGTGAATAGTTATAGTAGGGCTTTGTAGCCACTGGTGCTAGGCCGATTCATCACTCTTTTATTATTTGCGGAGAAGACATTGTGCCATGCAATGTTAGTAGTACGTTCAATATCTTGGTAGCGGGCTGTTCATACCTCAAAATGTCAAATATTACTAGAAATTCTGCCGTTCCCTAATAGTCCAATTACGGCCTTTGGATGCATCAGCGTTGTGAGAGTAACAATTTGCTCCTGATTGACTAGTGTAAGGGCATATGCCTTCAAGAGTCTAAAAGCGCAGAAGACGCCTTTCCTACCTCGCCATTATCTAGCGACTACCGCGAGGCGGCTCTAGCTGTCTGTAAGAGTAGGACCAGATCTTGGGCGGCGAACTTCCCCGTACGACTTCGGCTATGGCCTACCAGAGTCGGTGGCCGAATCTTAGTTGTGGTGTGCATCCTCTGTCACCTTCTCTGGCATCGCGGTTGGGTGCTGGGATACGGAGACAAGGATTTCCATTTAGCCTGCGCTCATCCTCGTCGGCTGCTAGTACCTACTAGAGAGCCATTGGCTGTTGTAGCGTTGAGGTTGAGAGACCTCTGCAGCCCAACATCTAAATGCAATTCATGTTGGAAAATATCTGACGCGTCTATCCCACCCCTCAAGCTATCTCCTTCCCATCCAGCGCCTTCAACAACTTCGACTTCTCCCTGTTGTGATAAGCCTCCGCTCCAAGAGGATAACGTGCCCCGAATAAGTGCGCCCTCGCGTCCTTGCTATAGAAAACCGAGTCCTTGTCATAGTCCAAGTTGTGGTCGTCTCGATGCGTCACAACTCCCAGCATAGCGATGAAGTCCAGCTCGTGCGCAAAGTGCTCCGTAGTATGCGCGTACTCCTAGCAGGAAATGTTCTATGCTGGGCTATCCAAAGGCCAGCGGTCACCTGACAGCCCTGCGGCTAGACACAACCGCCGAATCATAAGCGGACTGAAATTGAGCCGAACTAATCGATACTTCACTTTGTTATCAGCGCAAGCCAAGTGAAGCGAAGACGTCTGTTGCGGCTTCCGATGAGCGACAATGACTGAAGAAGAGTTATTCCGCCAGTTCTGCCGGCTTCCCCAGGAGCTTCAAACATACATCTGGAAAATTATCATCTCCGAGCCTCACATTTGTAAACTCTGCTTCCGCGTCTTCGAAGTGCAGAACATAAAGTTTCGAGAACGAACCGTGCCACCCCTACTTCAAGCCTGCGCTGAATCGTGACGCTTAGCATCGAGCGTCTATCCAGACAAACTCTACGAGCATAATACCACAGACCCTATGACTTACGCGCGGTCAGAAGTGGGCACTATTTACATCGGATCCGCGAACGATGGCGTCCCGTTCGAGTGCTACTACCACTGTAGAGATGACGAGGATGTTGAATAAACTAATTCCGCAATGGAAAGAGGTCGCAGCACGCTCCGCAAGATAGGCGCGTTCCATCCGCTGTTAGTCAGACTGATATATTAAGAAAGGAAGGGAAAAGGGGCCTTTGATCTATTGTACTATTATTCTAACCGGGCTTGGTCACCTGCTGTTACCAGCTTGTTAAGGTCATTTGGACTGTAATAGCTACATCTCATGGAAAATAAGGGTGTGGAAGGCTTGATTTCTTGCTAAAGAAGGGGTGAATTGACTCCTTACGCCATAATAGACGCTTCCAGACCCATGGGCCTGCTAGAGCCCGGGGGGTATTCTCTCAAGCCATCTTGCGATAATGTCTCAATTGAGATTCTGATTTCCCGGGTCTTTAAGACCCCTCCAGATTTGACATCATTTAGCTCAACTTCACTACCATTGTCGTCCTCATTGGCGCCCTTGTACCGCGTTCCAGGAATGTTTCGCCAGTACGCGCTAGAGCCTTGAGTGTGGGTGTGGGTTGATTTCGATCGAGCTGTTCGGGATCGAGGATCGGTTGAGGTACCTCTATAGCCAGATCTGTGATCGCCGCTGCTGATGCTAGAGTTGAGCATATGCGATATCCTCCTGAGCAATGGTCGCAGGGCCGTGAGAGCTACTACCACAATGGATACACATAGTTCGGATGAGGCCCATAGATCTATTTAAAGTATTCAGGGTAAGAACCAGGCCGCTCCGCTGGAGATGAATGGAGAGAGCTTTAACAAATTACTCACAGTTGCCAAGGCTAGGTCCCACGGTAACCATGTGGACATACCGTCCAATACTGACAACGATCGTGACCACACCTAGGCCTAATATGACCGTAAGCCCGATCTTTTCCCTACGTCTTGAAAGCTTCAAGTTTCGCACGAGAGGCCAAGGAAAAACGAGGTCTATGATATGAGTACTCATAAGGAACAATAATTTGGAAGGGGAATAACGTACTCATGACCTCAGTAATGAAGTTGAGTGACCAATGGACCCGCAACATGACAAATGAGTCATGAGCCTTACAGGCACCAGGTTCGGTAGACCTAGAATGAGGCGTGAGTTAACACAATTGATCTAGCAGTAGACTCGGTCGAGGTAGCCCGGTTTCAATTATGGAGGATGTAATAAGGACTTACCAGTTCGATGAGATATCAGTCCCGCACCAGAATGTATTATCAAAGATGGTAACAAGACAGCTGGCGGTCGTAATTGCAGTAATTACATACAAGGCCATTCGCATTTGGGGCTGGGTGGGAGGGACAAGCGTATAGTAGAAAGAGACGATGCTGAACTTTGGAAAGAACAAGCCAGTATCGAATAAGTAATCGACGGCAAACCGGACCTATGTTAATGCAGTAGTTAGCATCAGTGTCTCTGATGGGAACAGTAAATGACGCTTCATGCGACATGATGTACCTTCAATATTGGGACCCCGAGATTAGTGTGAGCGTCCATAACATTAGCCTGGTAGGCCAAGGTATCGCAGACGGTCAAGCCTAGTGCACAGCAGGCAGAAATCAACAGCCAGATGTCAGACCAATGTATCCTGTCTTTAATCATGAACAGTCGAACAAAGAGACGGGCGGCAACTAGGATTATGGCCAAGGATAACAAGACCCATTCCCCAGCCTAGATAATTATTAGATGATACTATTTGAAGTCTGCACAGCTATCTCTGGAGGAAAACTTACTATCACCGTAGTAGGTGTAGCCATTCTGGAGGTTGCACGCTGCTAAGTTTGTGTAAATAGCACCGCAAAGGTAGGAAAAGGAAAGTCGAAATCGGTGTCAAGGCCAACCCCGCGGGCTGGGAGGCATGTCCTATTTACAATGAAGGACATTGGCCGTCAAGGATATCGCACACGCTACATCTCCTCGGTTAAATGGCGTCGGTTCTCGAATGAGGCGAGTCAAGTCAACGCTACGGTTGCCACAAGTGTTCACTCTGCCATGGGTTGGCCGCGAGCTAGCTGAAGTTTCTCACTGGACTAAGGCCAGACATCAATTCTTAGAGCCTACAAGGTATTTGCCATCACATGTCATCGTCTATCTAGCCATCTTGGTAACCTTGAGCACTTGGCTGCGCTCTCAAAGTCAAGCCTTGATTAAGCCCATTTTTGCCAAGCACAGATCTAAAAGCTGGGGGTGGAGATTAATCGCTTGACCAGGAGAGCCCCTCGATTAGTAAGTGTTGGGGCTACTCCGACCACCATCTTATCTGTGACAACTCTGCTGAGTGGCCATTTGCGGATCGTCGATAGGGTCCTTCACCATACCAGGCCGCGAGGGAGGTGGTTTTACCCCGCAACATAAACCCAGTCTTATCAAAGTTGTAGATATCCGACCTCTGAATCTTCACGTCCGCGTATTGTATCTCCCAACAGGAACGGGAAGATATTGATCGGACAGTGGTGGGGAGCCGGATTAGTGCCTCGCGGGCTGTTCGGCCGAGCATCCCGAGGGGACTCAGTAGCGAGGCGGGGGGAACCCGAGACCGCATGAGGACATAAGACTTCAGGAGGTGGAGATTGAGTTAGGCTAGCCTTGGAATGACGGCCTATCTCCACGCTTCCTGTTCACTGCGCGCCCAAAAAATTTTTGGAAATAAGAGCGTTATTATTGGCTTGGGGAATGGTATCACGCTTCCGCGTGGAGACCTTTCATTAGGTGCTGTATATTCAGCTCAGCCTTAATGCTGGGGTCCCTCGCATGATACTAGGCCCATGACGGCCTATGTATGGCACAACACACTCAAAGCACCCAAACTTTTATCAGACACGCGTGTCGGGGAACGGCCTCGCACACTATCGTCGCGTCTTATATTGCGACAACCTCGCTCCCGGCCCAGACACAAAGAACCAGGAATGCATATGCTATGGCGACGCGAGGTACGATGGTTAATACCATTCATTAGAGAGTTTGCTGATATAGGGGATGCTAACTATCTGACAGCATTAGAGTTACTTAAAGCCGTGCGCGTGGTCGGAGGGGAATGATGCTGGTGGTTGCCATGTCACGCTTGTAAGTAACGTTACCGAGCACCCAGCGCGTCGGTTCTGGATTGCGGGGAGGGCAGGGATCGTGACAGTATTAAGCCTCGCATTGGATTGGCTCTTGAAAACTGACAGGGATGAATCGGCTCCAACCCCCCATGAGTGAGAAGAGCTCTTATCGCTGACCCAGCGCCAGCGCCGTTGAATCTTTGGAAAAGAACACCAATATTGTTTCAAGCGTGGGCATGGAGGAAATAGCAAGTTTCTGGGATTGAATTAGACCTCTGTTCTTTCTATTGATTTAATTCTTATTAATTTTAGTCTCTCCTTTGACTTTACATAGATATACAAAAAAAACATCGCTGGAAACAATCAAGAAACTGGACTAGTCCAACTCCGATTACTACTGCTGATATGTTTAGCCACCACAATTTGCCCCTCCAGGATTAATCCGGGGTGCGCGGGCCCCGAAAGCTATACCTGGCTCAATCAGCATCACATCCTCCCCGATCAAATGACGACGTAAATCGTCTGAGATGACCCCTTGCCGTGCCAGCAAAAGGCCCAAGTACCAAGCTCTCCTCATCCCTCAGGGACTCACCTCTCCCCTTTTGCCATTCGAGCGGTACCGTTCCCCGTGCCTCGCTCCTCCCAGCACTATCAGGTTCCTTAAGTACCTTATGGACGACAGCCAAGTCGAAGCCAGTGGTCACGATGACGGCCCCGACCCGTCTTCGCTGGACCTCAATGCCCCAAATCATCCAGACGTCAGTCATTCCTCCCCTGATGCCTGCTAACCGGCATCCGATCTCCCTTTGCACCGCCACAGCTAATCCTCCTCAGTGCGATGCCTGTCGTGCCCGTAAAGTACGTCGAGGACTATGTTCCCCGTCCATGCCATCTATGCTTGCCCACGTTGCCACGCCGGTAGGCTGGTTGGTCTTTGACATTGACACTTGGGCACAGAGCCTGTAGTTGTACTCATCCAGGCTGAGAGGCTCATTTCATTTCAGATCCGCTGCGACAGGGAGTCTGCCTCTTCGCATTGTCTCCATGCCAAGATCGACTGCATACATGCAGACACCAAGTCCAAAGAGAGCCGCACCCGCATCCCGCTCACTCCCCAGTTGTACGTTCCTCCCTCATTCCCCGTATCTCTGTTTCCATTGTGGGCCGTATATCGGGCCAGTTGAGTCAAGATTCCTGTGAAAGAGCTCGCTTGACCACCTCCTTCATCCTGTAGTGAGCAGAAGATTGACCGCATCGACCGCCGGCTCGACGAAGTCATCCGACTCCTTAAAGTCCTCAAGATGAACCGGCCACCTAACGGCGGTGGCGACAGCGGCGGCTCTCGACAATCCAAGGATACGACAACCCCGGGCAAAGTTCTGTCTTCCATATCGACCCCCTACAGTCATATAGTCCAACTAGAGTCCATTACCGGTCCCGTCGTAGAAGGGGACTCCTCATTAGTCGCCCACTCTGTCTTCGCCAACGAGTTCCCGCAGAAGGTAGCCAGCCCTGGATCTCTGCAAGATCCCAGTTTGGAGATGCTCGAGACTGTAGATGCCCTATCCAATATCGCCACCGCCTTGACACAACAAACTGCCGCGAGCGAGATGGCGTATCCACACACGAGGTCCATACAACGCACGCATCTATCGGGTTGCGAGCTACCCCCCATCCAGAAGGTCGTGGCCCTTATCCACACTGCCAAGTGTGAGTAGATGAGGATGAATTCCCCCAGCCGAGTGGGAGCTGATCTTGAAAACATGTAGCCCAACGCATGTCAGAGGGAACGGCATGGATCTACGAGTTCCTGCCCATGCAGCGCTTCCCAGACCTTTGCCTCAACGTCTACTTCTCCGAAGACCACTCCGAGGCTGACTTCATCGCCGCCAATGCCGGTCTCCACTCACTCTTTTGTGACTATGCTGCCCATGTTCCCCCAGAACTGAAGGAAGAGAATCTGGCCTACGCGCGCATGTGTCGCGCCAACCTCGAGACGGCCCTCTCCAACCTGCCACTACATCTGCCCGCGACCTCAGACATGATTGCCGCCCTTCTCTTCGGCGTAGGTAGCCTTGTGACTCTAGCCTTGTGACTCGACTCGACGCTGGCGCTGACTAGACTTCAGGCTTTCCATGCCATTGAACTCTCGAAGCCTTCCCTGTCCTGGACGCTATCGTCAAAAGCGTCTCAGTTATGCCAGACACTCGAATATCACCGAGTAGCTTCCATGGAGAACGATACAGAAAGCGAGGTCGAATATAAGAAGTTTCTCTTCTGGAGCGTCTACTTCGTCGATAAGAGTCTCTCCCTTCGCCTAGGCCGGCCGTCGACGATGCCCGATTGGGATATCGCTGTCCCCGAACCCTCAGCGGAAGATGCCTGCCAGGGTAGAATATGGGCCTCCTTCATCCTGCGGATCGGGACTGCTAGGTGCCAGGGGAATATCTACGAGTTGCTGTACAGCCCCGACTCAATATCTCAACCAGACCATGTCCGCCAGGCTCGAGTCCAGACTCTAGTCACTGAACTACACAGACTAGAGAAGATGACATATGAAACCCACGTAAGTCATGACATGACGTGGACACGTTGTTTAGAGAGCAAATTGCTGACCCTCGTCCCACAGATCAAGTGGCACAGCTCCTCAAAGGAGGCCATCAGCGACGACCTGATGTGTTTCTCTGTCGTCTTTAATGACGTTCTCCACCTCTCGCTCCTCACCTTGGCCTACCGAGCAGCTCCACGCCCTACGGGATCAATCACGACCTTCAGTTCCGACTGCATAAAAGCGGCGCGAGCAACACTCGAGAGGCACCAAGACTGCGTTGTCATCATGCGCAAGTCAGCTGAGGCCTGCTTCCCAACCTGCATTCATTGGTAAACGCCAGATGTCACTCCCGCCATGTTACGGCTGACCTCATGCCAATGCTGACCAAACATTTCCCCTACTCTAGGACGCTCCTCTTCGCCCCCTTTATCTCCTTCATCGTCATCTTCTGCCAGGTGATGGAAACCCAAAACCAGACAGACCTTACCCACCTCCACGCCTTCGTGACCTCCATCCAGCCCGCCCCAACCGTCTCCGACGCCGCGTCCAGGATGCACCGCCTCTTCCAGGTCCTCTGCAGTGTCGCCCTCCGCTATGTCGAGTTCCGCATCTCCACCCCGCAGGGATGCCAGACGCAGGCGAGCGTCCAGATGAACACGTACCTCGCCACTCTCGGCTTCCCACTTGCGGGGTTGAGCGAAGGGCAGATGGCGCCGGCGAACCCGATGATGACGATGGCAAACGGGGCGCAGCTGGAGGACTGGTTTTATAGTAACCAGGCAATAATGGAGCTCCTCCAGGAGCCTACTCTCGACCTTCTGAATCAAACTTAGGCCCTGCTCATAGGGGTTAAAGGTAACAAGGGGGCATATGGACGTGTCTTGCTGGGAGGGTTCCACGCAATATATGATATACATATTCGAAATGCGCCGCAATAGGTTAATAAATCACTGTGACCAACAAAAACAACCCTGGGGGTGCTACCGGTTGCGATGCCGCCTTGTTGACAGTCTGAGGATGCGAGAAGGTGAAGAACTAGCCTCATCAACTGTCTGGGGGACTAGGGCATAATTTCAAGCTTAATGTTAGAAGTATAGCTGAGCATCTTCACTATCAAAGTTATACAGCTCCTCAGCCTCTATCAAAGGCACCATACTCTCGTCCGTCTGGTATATCGATTCCTGGATGCCTTGCCCATGGTCGCCGGGGCTGTGCAATAGACCGATATGGCCTTGATTGCTCTGTGAATAGCTCATGCCATGACGTGCCATGCCCGGTGGCCAAAATCGCTCCCGGGGCGGCGGGGCTCTCCTAGAAGAAGAAGAAGAGATGGATGCAGGTTGAGCCGATGAGGACGACCGTCGGCGGCCCAGTTCCTTCTTCCTCCGCCTCCTCGCCTTCTCAATACTCCTCATGACCGAACGCCACTGGTGCACTTGACGATGCCTGATTGATAAGTCCCAACGAAGCACTGCGCTCTGTTCTACTACTCGCCACGCCTTATCGGCGTCTCTAGTAAGCGGCTGGTTGCATAATTCTGATAGAATAATTGCGAATGCATGCCACTCATTATAGCATCTTGTTAACCACGCCCACTGGGTCACCCGGGGGTCAGTCCGCAATCGATAAGAATGCGCCATACAGTCCACAGCGTCCCGGAAGACGCGGCTTCTCTGCTCCTTAGTCAGGGAAACCCCTGACCCGAGCGGGTTGAAGACTAAAAGTCTGAGGTTACCGATGATAGTGCTGATGAACGCGCTCGTTAACTACAGAGGGCTGTTAGAACACTACCAATGGGCCACGAAGCTTTTCCAGATCGATGCGTGCTGTAGCTTACACAGTAGAGCGGCTCCCGAGACGCTATGTCTCCTAAAAGCCGATTGGTGATTTTCTCGCGTTGCTTGTCGACCCACGCTTCTTTCTCGGCGGTTGTCATGGACATGTAGCTCTTCCCGGTATCGAGGTCAGTTCTACGCGTATCGATCATCGTCCGCCATGTGTCCGAGGCCCAACAACGAACTACGGTGAAGGACATGTCTGTCATGCCCTTTGACTCGCTAGGATATTCCGTCATGCTTGGGTGTAGGTCAGAATCGTTTACGTTAAGCGGGGGTCTTGAAGTAAAGCTGCTGAGCTCCATTCTAGATGTTCCATCTCAGTTAGTCGTAGCATCGCATGGCAGCCGTGCCCAAAGCTGGAGGATGACTTACAGGCCAGGAGAGCACGAGTAATCTTCCGAAGCCGGCGTATCTAAGATGCAAATGCTCCACCACAGCCGTCGGCGCATTTCTGCGTCAAACAGGCTGAGGTTAAGCGTGCTTCCATCTCGGTGCATGCCGAGGGATTGTGCTAGACGGACAGCCAAGCCAGTCATGTTCCATGAGTAATTAGGGTCATGAGAACGTAACAAGACCAAGTACACGACAAATGTTTGGAGCGTGAGAATGTCGTCAGTTTCCATCAGCCTCGAGCGAGCAAGGGCATTGTCTGCACCGCGTCGAAACCTAGCCAACAGGGCAGACTGCTCTGACCCAAACTGTAGTTCGCAGTCATCTGCTGAGAGGCTATTGGCGGCGCCAAAGTATACCACAAACATTAAAGCTTCTAAGGGTGGTGTAAGGTTTTGCGGATGTTGTATAGCTTCAAGGATCATCGGCTCGACTGAAGGGATATGTAGAATAGTTGCAACGGGGTGGACGTTGGCGTTGAATAACTGCCAAGCCCTCAGTCTGTGCTCGTGAGGAAGATGGAGCGAATATATATCCGCTTCCTGAGCGCAGCTGTTGAAGATCAGGGCGTAGTGTGAAGACTCGGGCCCTGATGAAGATGGCGCCTGGTCCTCGTTATCAGACTCATCATCAGTTACGACGGTTTCATCCATATCGTTCTAGGAACGAAGAGCAGAGATTAGCACGCAAGCATTGAAGTAATGCGGCACATAGGCAACCCCAAAACAAGGTTTCTGGGAGTATCCCTTGTCCAGATTTTTCAACTCACCTCGGTATGCAGAGCCTCCCAGAATGTACCGCTGACGAACCTACGCCGGCCGTCATCCTTAACCAGCTTGCCTGTCATCGTCCCATACGGTGACCAAGCCAAGGCAGCATTTCCTTGGACGCCTTCTCCGCCGAGCGCGGGGACACCGGCGCTGGAGGGGGGGCCGGCCAACGAATCCGTATCTTGCGGCGGCGATTGTTCCCCCAGAGGAGTTGGGACTTGTTGCGTTGTAGCTCGGCCGTTGTCGATGCGATGATCGGAGGCGTGCTGCCCTTGGCGATGGCCAGTACTGGTACTGGCAGATCCAACGGACTGAGGGGCTGCGGGAGGTGTAGGTGCTGGGTTACGGGCATTCTTGGGGCCTGGGCGCGGATCCTGCGACAGGGTGGTGGAAGAGGAGCCTGACGAGGAGGAAGGGAACAAGAAACCCTGCTCCATGCGATCGGCCAGAGTCTTGAACATGGGCTCCAGGCGATGAAGCTGCTCCCAGAGCTGGGCGTCAGCGAATACCTGTCGCGCTGCGGATTCCCCCTCGGGAGGATAGACACACTCGGTGCCGGACTTTTTGCAGTGCTGACACGGTTGTTTCTTATCGCATCCTACCTTGCGCCGGCGACATGCTGCGCAAACTCGGCGTGGCTGAGGCGGGTTTCGAGGCTGCGTTTCTCGTTCGCTTGCTTGCTGCTGCCCTTGTTCCTCACCAGCGGTGTTCCAGGCCGAGATGATAGTATCTGCCATCTCCTGCTCGCAGGAGGAGGCCATGGAGCTCCGGGGATCGCGATGATGGGCAGGTGGGCTGTTCCGGCTGCCTGGTCTAGTCTACTACGTAGCTCCCCGGTGGTTAAGGAGAGGAAATCTCGATCAAGAAAGTGGAATGCCGTTGCTACATGGGAAAGCTGGGCAAGGGAATGACGACGAGCACGGATAATACCCTAATAGGAGAGAGGAGATAAGAGTGGAGAGAGAGAGATCAGAGGGGGGGGAGGGGGGAAGGTCAAGGGAAAGCCCAATTAGTGTGCCAAAGCGATAAGAACCAGGCCAAGGCAAAGAAGAAGTGCGGGGAAAGCCACTAACGCCGGCTGGCGACATGGGTCACGATTGCAAATGCATTGCACTACACTTGCTGGCTGATTACGGTACATCCTACAAGCAGCCATGCCCAGTGAACCCAGCTTCAGAGCCGCCCAGAAACGAGTTAATGGGACATGGGAAGTAAGTACAGCAGTAAGGCATCTGTCCTTGGAAATCACAGGGAAGCAAGTTATGGCACAGGGGAGTAAGGATACATTATGGCAAGACAGCGAGGCGTGGTGACCCTTGTTACTGTGAAGCTGCCTTGTTGCAGTGACGCTCAATCCCTGCGGACCCCAGCGTCATCTCTTCCCTTCTTCCCTGGTGTGTCCCCCCCCCCTGGTGGGTGAATCTTCCCTACTTAGTGGGAAAAGACTGCCGACAAGGCCCATCGCCCAGGGATCAGGAATATGTAAGCTTGGTGCGTCGGGTCCCTCGCATCCCGAGCTCCCATCGGCCATCACGTGTCCCAGAGCTAAAAATAAATCTCGTACAAATATAATGACTGCAATCTTCAATACCAACACACCTCACGCTTCGAAACAAGACAACCTTTCTTCATTTTCAGTTCTCTGGTCTTCCGCCTAATCCGTAGTCTTACACACCTCGTTATCGTCAAATTATGGGACTGCTGCAGCAAGAGTCTGGACACCAAGTTATTCAAGCTACAACAGTTACTCTCTCCTTCTTGCAACAAGCTATTCCTTGTTAGAGGTCTTGGTAGAGACTGCAGTAAGCCTCCTCTTAGCGATGCTTCCGGCATCACCGAACGCCTCTTGTTCCAAATTGGCCGCGATCTTCTGGCCGACAATCACACCACTCGTGTGGACCACTCCATCGAAAAGCTCATCCATCTCTTCCAGAGTCCTACCCTTGGTTTCAACAAACAACCAGACCACAACAACCAAGATGCCGAAGTTCCAGCCGCCGTTGATAGCATAGTATCTCCACGAGATTTTCTCGATGGCCAGTGGAGCTGTGTAGAGGTTCAAGAAGCTGAACGCGTAGCCGATGGCCTGGGCAACGACGACTCCCTTGGCGCGCTGTGAGTATCGCAGCACTGTCGGGGGGTATGTATATGCTAGGATCATCCTTGACAGTTATTAGCATAGTCCACAGATTGCAGTGAGGAAACGGCAAGTCTTACCAGCTAGTGGACACTGCAGCTAGGAACAATGCGACAACAACGATTGCACCAATGGCATATCCATTATTGTCTTCATGGACCCCAGTGAGATATGACAGGCCGGACAGAAGACCGAAGAGGACCACAGTGGCAGACGTGCCAGCGACTGAAAACCACGTTAGTTTCGTCTACCTTGAGAGTCCAGCGGGGTGAGAGTACTCAAAGGCTTTCGAGCGCCGACTCTGTCGATGATGAAGACACCGGCCAAACTCCAGAAAGCCTTCCACAGTAACAGAGCCATGTTGATCAAGATGATGGTTCTCCTGTTGGAGACCCCGAGACTTCTAATCAGAAAAGACGAGAAGTATCTGCCCGCCGACATGTGTGAGTCCCAGTCCCAGCAGGATGTAAAAACCCCGAGACTTACAGAATCATGTTTCCTCCTAGGATTTGGTAAAAGATGTTCATCAGTACCGCAATTGTAAATCGCTTCAGGTTCGGGGCTGTAACTTCGTCAGTCCAATACGGTCGATGTGGAAAGAGAGAAGAGTTGAGACATACCGGGTGAGACGAGATCTTTCCAGCCTCCTTGGCCTTGCTTCTCGTGTTCCAAGGCACCAAGGATCTCTTGAGCCTCTGCGACGACTATTGGGTGATGAGGGTCGCCGCCTGCATGTAGCCGGGCGAGGACTTCATTCGCCTAGTAAACGTTAGGTACAGGCCCAGCAATTATTCAGCACATGATTACCTCTTCCTCACGGCCCTTCCTGAAGAGCCATCGGGGACTTTCGTCGACAAATGGTAGGAGACAGAGGGAAACGATAGACGGTACTGCCTCTCCCTGCGTATAATGCGTTAGATGGCTTACAGTCGTCGCGGCGGGTACCCACAAGCATGATTCCCCTCCATGCCCAGTCAGACTGCTTATTATATATCCCCAAGATAACGCAGGCGACGAAGAATGAAGTGAATGGAACGGAGACCAAGACGGAGTTCGAGAGAATAGATCTATACTTGGGCGCAGCCAACTCCATTACCCACATAGGGGCAATAGAACCGTTGACAATGGTGGCAAACCCGATAATAAAGCGGCCGACGATAAGTTGAGCAACTGTTAACATATGTGTAAGCTGATGTCTCGAGGTGAAGTTTCATGCCCCATCACATACCCTTTGGCGCGGATGCTTGCAGAGCGACGCCGATAATAATGCAGACTGAACCAAGTGCGAGGCCGGTCTTTCGCCCCCAGCGATCAACAACAGGGCCGACAATCGGGGCGCCGAAGATGGATCCGGCGCTGATGATGGCGACATTGAGACCGATGAGATCGCTGTTGAGGTTGAAATCTGCGCAATGGTGTCAGCCAAGAGCCTTCAAGCCGCCAGGGCGGCAGACCCACGTTCGAAATACGGCTGGACTGCGTTGAGATTGTTAATCATGCCAGCATCGTAGGATAAGATGCAGATGTTCAACATGGCCACGAGCACCATGAGGACGTGCGACACGACAGGCCCAAGACGCAGTAAGGCCATGATGAAGAGTTGAAGGGGTAAGCACGTTCTGGTCGATGGTTGAGATGGTTGAAGCGCAGAGGTGTTGCCAGTTTCAATTCTCCAGGGGTATGCTTAGAGGAGGTAACTTGACTTATATGTAGGCAAACCGACAACCAGCATCTGGTATATCTCTGTTATCTCCATGGTTAAGCATTGACAGCAGACATGGGCTGGATGCGCGAAGGCCGCCGGGCTTTGCGGTGTCAAGACCGTACCCCGTCCGCCCCAGGTGAAAAGAATTGAAACCACCCAGATCACCTTGAGTTCCCGTTTCATTTGTGGGCCCGAGTCAAGAGACACCAGAACTCGTCACTCATCCTTGCTAGTGTGGGGAACCCCGGCTTCGAGGCTGAATTAGCTTGATACCTTGCTTACAGCACTTCCAAGGTCGTATCCAGATTCTTAGAGACCTGATGACGATGGTTTCTTGCATGATCGCATCTCGAAGGCCTCTTGCTATTGCAGCAGTTCTTGTAATTACTATTCTAGTTTATTCCTCGTTTTAGGGCTCAATATTCGACAATATCTTCGCTGTCTACTCTTACTGCTACGAAGCTGATAAGGTATCTTGATCCCGGGCTACTAAACCCTGACGCCTCCAGTGACAAGCCGTCTCTGGGTTAACCCCCAACGGCCAGAGATAACCCTAGTCCAGACTTGCCACACTGGAAATTGTACCTACTGTATCTCGAAAACCACCGGTGTAATTTCCCGAATAGCCCGAACCCCCTCCCCTCGCGTCCTCGGCCGAACATGCGGTGCTCGTGCCTTCACAACCCCGCCCGAAATCCCCTTCTGTTTCAACTTATCGTTATTTTCCAAGGACCTCGGGCATTGAGGCAGTGCGTTGGCAGCATCCCTGTCCAGAAACACTGATAACATCAGGTTTCGCTTGCGGGTTCAGCGGCGATGAGATACGGCTTCTTCCGCGCGGTAGGCCAGGATGATAGAGATCCGATTGCAACTCGAAATGATGACCCGCAGCTGCGAACAAAGGCAAAGACATGGTAGTGAGACATCGAGTTGAAGGTAAACTGGAGCCATGTAACCCTCGACAACACTATTCCTGTGCATTGTGAAAGTTTGGAACAGTGAAAGCTTGGTCATTTGGGCTCTAGGGTAGCTCTGGCAAGGGTCCTAGAGATAGCTGGCTCTGAGCGGACTATGACCGAGGCACAATGAAGGTCACGCACACGTCAAAAAAAAAATTGGTTTCGCATATGAAGTTTTCCATTGACTAAGGGTCTAATGTGTTGATGTGGGACTCGACAGCATCTCACATTGTGACGGCGGAAATGTGGCATAGTGAACCCTTGATTGTGGCATCTCACTTGTCTATTGTTCAAGAATCTAACTTGTATTGAATCGCAACACAAAAGTTCAACCAAACACAAGGACAACAAGCACGAATCGTTTATGCGACAGGAGAACGACAGTGCACCCGATCACCAATATCCACCCGCAGGCCGAGGAACAGCCACATCGTCCAAGTGGCCCGTAATCCCGTTCTTGATATCCTCCGCCACCTTTGGAAATTGCTCCTTGGTCCACTGAAGGGGGTCCCACGGCTTCAGCTTGGGAAACCGTTTCTGGGCCCACTCTTCTGGAGATGCCTCGATGTCGTCCCAGGGGATCTTGTAGAAGGCGTCTCGGTTCTTCTGGCCGCTCTCGTGGACCGCGTTAGATCGATGATAACGGATCCTCTGCGCAGCTTCGAGGGCCAGCTTGACGTCCCCGCCAGACAAAGCCAGACACTCAGCCACGGTCACGGCGTCTTCCAGTGCTTGAGATGCCCCCTGGCCGGCGGTGGGCAGGTTTGCGTGGGCAGCATCCCCGATGAGAATGGTACGGCCCCCTTTGCTCGTCCAGGTGTCTATCGTCGGCCGATAAACGAGCTTGAAATCAATGGTTTTACCTACAGGCGTAACTTCGTACAGTGCCTGAGCATCCTCAGCAGGGAAGTATTTCATCCACTTGGCCAGATGCTCCCTGTCGGCGATATTGGACCAAGACTCGGTTGATTCCTTGTCATCCTATTTGGATTCATCCTTGTCAGTGTCTGTCCACATACGGCCTCAAGTGTTTCTGCAGCTTACCGGATGGATTAGAACCCAGGCGATGTCTTCGCAATCGTTCCAAACAAAAGCCATCAGGCTCAGGTTATCATACATCCAAAATCTCACAGTGTCTCGGTCTGTATGGTAGAGGTGTTTGAGTTTGGAATGGCTTCGCATGGCTTCGTCAGTTTTAAAGAAGCTTCTGAAAACAGCCCAGCCACTGCTTTTCCCCTCCCTGTTGTCATCGTCAAGCTTGAGAACCTTGCCTCGAGCTATAGAGCGAGGCCCATCGGCGGCAATGACACAGTCGCCCCAGAGGGTCTCTCCGGTGGTTAGTGTGACACCTGCGCGTTGATCTTCTTCAAGATAATCTGTGACTGCTACGCCGATCCTAATATCCTCGACAAGAGTCTTTGCGTGGGCGAGAAAGATGGAGTGAACCTTGCCTCGGTGGCCGGCATAGGTTATGTGGTGTTCTTTGTCGTCCCTTGCCCAGGGCACATTGACAATGAATTTCCCGTCATACTTACAGAGCTCCATAGCCCGGATGCGACTGCAACCGGTGTCGTGGATCTGCTGGCCAACCTTGCCATCGTCCCAACGACTGATGACGCGTCCAGCGTTGGGGAAGAAGTCGAGAATATCTAGAAACAGAAATTGAGTCTTGGCCGAGTTTCAGAGGGAAAGGGGCGAGTTTATGCAGCAGCAGTTCGACTTACCACCCTGGCTGTTTGAGTCTGGATATTTCTCGAGGACCGTGACATCCATGCCACGCCCGGCACATTCAATAGCGGCTGCTAAGCCGCCGAAGCCGGCACCGACGATAATGACCCTTAATTTCTTTACTGTCATGGCTGCCAAGGAATATCCAGAGTTGTGCAAAAGTGATGATCTTTTGTCACTTGCTTGAGGGTACAATGAGACTCGTGATCACGGTTTCACCCGCTTATATAAAGAGTCAGCTCCGGTTTGAACCGTGTTCGACTCATATCGTTCTCGAGCAGTCTTTGACATTCCCGAAAGACCTTGGCCGGGGGTCCGAAGGCCGGTCGATGTCCGCTCTGCGGCCAACCTCGGGGTCTCGTCCGAAATGCCCGACGACGCCTTGCGGCCGGGCAAATATGTCCTTTCGGTATTGGATTCAAGACGATGGCTCAATGGTATTCCCATCATGCGTTGTTAGATTCTTGGAACGCCCGATCCCGGTTCCAGAAGCCTGCGCAACCTTGCAATCCTCTTCACACTATCCCATTCTTGAATACTGCCAACCACCACCAGATCGATCCTAAGTTTGCCGCATAGCTTTCTGTAGTCTATCTTCGCGACACGACACGCTTGACCCAAAAACAAGGGCAAAATTGCATTCTCCAAAACATTCCCCAAAAGCCTGCGCCAGAGCCTGTCAACTCGACCATGACTGGAAATCAAGTTGTCGTACCGGCACAGCCGACCGCCACGAAAGCCCCGGAATCAGAATCAGAGCACGTTCCTGAGTTCGAGACGTTGCAGGTCCATGCAGGGCAGAAACCCGACTCTGCGACGATGGCGCGTGGCGTACCTATATACCAGACATACGTCTTCAACTTCCACAGCTCAGCACACGCTGCGAGGCTCTTCGCCCTGGAGGAAGAGGGCGAGATTGCCACACGCACGGGAAACCCCACGACAGCTGTTGTTGAGCGTCGCGTAGCAGCCCTCGAAGGAGGCGTTGCAGCTGTAGCGGTGGCGTCGGGCCAGTCAGCCGTCTTCATGACCATGATTGCTCTGGCAGGTCACGGCGAGAACATCGTCGCCACCAAGCATTACTACCACGGCGCCTACAACCAGTTCTCCTTCTTGCTACCAGAGTTTGGGGTCGAGTGCCGAGTAGTAGAGGAGACGGCCGAGGCGGTGCGAGCAGCCATCGATGAGCGCACCAAGGCCGTATATATCGAGACGGTTGGCCACCCCAACTTCAATGTGCCCGATATCCAGGCAATTGCTCGAGTAGCCCATGCCGGCGGCGTCCCTCTTGTAGTCGAAAACACCGTCGGCTGCGCGTACTTCTGCCAGCCCATCAAGCACGGCGCCGACATCGTGGTCGAAAGCATGAGCAAGTGGATTGGAGGCCACGGCAGCGCGACGGGTGGAATCATTGTCGACTCGGGCAACTTCAACTGGAAAGAATCAGCCCGTTTCCCGCAGTTTAACAAGCCTTGCCCCGGGTTCCATGGGCTCAACTTTGCCGAGACGTTCGGGCGGGAGGCCTTCATCATGCGCATCCGCGGCCAGATACTGCGTGATGTCGGCTCGTGCCTCTCTCCGTTCAACAGCCAGCAGTTCATTCTCGGGCTTGAAACGCTGAGCTTGCGGTGCGAGAGGCATGCTCAGAACACTATTGCCCTTGCCCGTTGGCTCGAGAAGCATGAGAACGTGGAATGGGTTTCCTATCCAGGACTTCCTAGCCATCCGCACTACCAGCTCGCGCTGAAGTATCTGCCTCGAGGAGCTGGAGCGATGCTTATGTTTGGTATTAAAGGTGGAGCCGATGCCGGAGAGCAGCTGGTTGACAATTTCAAGATGATCTCCAATAATCCTGGGTGAGAAACTCCTTCTTCTACCCCTCCTATCGCTGCTATGCATCGGTCGCCCTAGCTAACACCACCAGATATGGCGATGCCAAAACGACAGCCATGCACCCATGGTCCACCACGCATAAACCAATGTTGCCTCAAGAGAAGATCGATTTGGGTGTTGCCCCTGAGATGGTCAGAGTGTCTGTTGGTATTGAGCACATTAAGGATATCACGTATGACATCGAGCAGAGCATGCGACTGAGCCCAGCTGTGCCGAAGGGGCTCAAATGAGGTTAGAGAATAAGTAACCGTTTTGCTCAAACTATTTTTTTTGGTCATGCGATGTGAATCCACAGAGTAGATTGATCATTGCCCTGGCTGTGATGGAAGTTTGGGGACTTTTCAAACAATACACATGCTAATCGAAGGTGGTAATGGAAAACAGCAAAGGCTATGTATCCGTGCTTACTTTCCCTCTCCGAATCCTGCTACAGCCTCTTCGATGTCTTCATCAAGGTTCTTGTTCCATATCCAATTCATCCTGTCCTTCAAATTCTCCTTAATCTTCTCGATGTCATCTCCCTCCATCTCAAAATGCCATAGGTGCCCAGCTTCCCTGCTGGTCGTGACGAGCTTCTGTGTGCGTTCCAGTCGAGCTTTACTAAACGCTTCGAAAGCAGACGGCAGATCAGCTGCTTGTTTAACATGGCGAAGGATACACCCGAGCACGTATGCATCCTCCACGGCCATACCCGCGCCAGCTCCTTGGAAGGGTGTTGAGGCATGCGAAGCATCCCCCAGCAAGCACACTCTGCCCTTGTGGTAAGCCTCGGCCGGTAGGAGGTCGAAAAGGGCCCAGATGTCGGACTGGCCCATCAGCCGAACGATGTTGAGCACGTCAGGCCCCCAGTCACTGAAGCTGCTGAGCATCTGTTCCTTTGTGGCTGGGATGACCATCTTATCGTGCGGCCAGTCATTGGACGACTGAAATGCCACGACATTCATCATCCTGCCACCAGCCACGGGGAATGTGAGCATGTGGCCGTGGTACCCAAGATAAGCCTGGCAGTTCATCGCCTTCTCCTCACCAAGAAGCTCCACTGCCTTGTCCATGGGCACCAAGCCCCTGTAGCAGTATTTGCCTGTATATGCTGGGTTGGCGGCAGGATTCTCGTCGCCCAAGACGATGCGCCGCGTACGACTCTTGATCCCATCGCATCCAATCACTGCGCTATGGCGCGCCGTGGTTCCATCCTCAAACGTCAACACGACCCCCTCGCTCCCCAAGTCCTCGATATCGATGAGATTCTTGCCAAAGCGAGCCATATCGGGAGGAAGAAGCTTGGCTAGCTCGTCCACAAGATGGGAGCGATTCACCATCCAGCTTCCAGGCTCAGGGTGCTCAACTGAGCAGAGAAATGTCCCAGCAAGGACACCTCGTGCTCTTGCACTCTCGTTGGCGCCGTCCATGCCGACTCTGAAGTCGAACCATACGCCTTTCTTCTCTGGAAACATATTCATGTTGGCGCGTCTACCCACGGCAGCCGCCAGTGGCTCCGAGATTTGCTTGATGGCTCGGACAGCATTAGGTCCAAAAGCGACGCCAGCCCCTATCTCGCCAAACTGAGGAGCATTTTCGTAGACTGTTACTGGGATGGAGGTGAAATTTTCCAAACACAGCGCAAGACAAAGACCACCTATTCCGCCGCCAACAATGGCGATATTCAAGTCGTCTGTGGGAACCATATCGGCGTGGATACTGAACGGGGCGTGGATCAACTTGGATAAGATGCGAGATAGATTAGATATGAGGCGGAAAGAGATATGGGCCATCGATAAGATATCCAAGAGGGCATTTTTAAAGCTATCAGCTGGAATAAGGCCAAGCGCGTGTTCGTTTCTGCAGGCCGGAGTAGGGTCTAGACTCTCCTCGGGTAAGACATCCCTGAACGCTGAGTCTAAGTCCGATCGGACTCTAGGAGATTCATCGGCCGAAGTTTCCGGGCCTTATGCACCTACGCCCCGGGGCTCAAATCCGAGATGTTGATTCTCTTAGGCATGCACGATTCCACGGGAATGGATCTGGAGAATGCCGGGGGATACATACCGCCTCATCGAGTTGCATTGTTCTTAACTCGCCCGTTCATCCACTTCAGACCCAGCACGTCACCACAACAGCGTTCACGGACAATTATCGCCATGTCTACTCAATTCGCTATCTTGTACCATATTCTTGAGGCCAGGCTCGAGCAAAATGCTCTTGCCATAGCAGGATGGGGCATCCTCAGTGCTGTTCTCCTTGGAACGCTGGTTATCTGGTCTTTTGCCGTTGACGCCCGGATGCCCAAACTGCCAATTGCAATGCAGGAAGAAATACCGAATCGCAAGAAAAGAATTGACTTGTTCATCAAGGACACTCGAAGATTGCTCATCGAAGGCTACAACAAGGTACATTAAGTTATACACGAGAGGTCCATTGGGCTGTCGAGAGAAAATGCGTTTTGACTCGAAGACATCTAGTTTCAAGACCAAGTATTTGGAATCACAACAACCGAAGGTAAGCACCATTGCCAATACCACCTTGGGCCTTGGGGCTTGAAATTCTCCTTGGCTAACATCCAAGTTTAGGGACTAACATCGTCATCCCTCTCGACCTGCTCCACGGTCTGGGGAGTCAAAAATCGTTGAGTTTCTCAGCATTTCTTGAAGAAGAGGTACAAGCTCTCCAGAGTGCCATTACACAAGTGCCGTTTCTAATTTCCTCGCGTGGATATATAGTTTAGTATGAAGAAGTACACTAAGGTGGGCAATCTCAACGAAAACCAAATAAGCATTGTGAACAAGAAACTCAATCCGACTCTTCGTAAGTTTCAACTTACGCCATACTTCTCAAAGACAAGACACCGATTACGCAGTTCTAATATTTCATAGCACAATACGTTCCAGTGCTCCAAGAATTGATTCGAAATCACTGGCCACTCGATGATTATAAATGTGAGCTTGGTCCGCTTCATTGACATCCTTCTACCCAGATTCGAGCGCCCTTGGGACATAAAAGGTCCATCACTTTATTACTTCACGCCTTTAACCGCCCAAATTGCTCGCTAACCATGCCACAAAACAGCGCCCACCGTCACAAAGCCATGGCCGCTTGTGATGCGCCTCGTCTCGCGCATCTCAGCCAGGATCTTTCATAGCGCCGAGGCCGCCGAGAATGACCACTGGCTTGATATTGCTAGCGAACATGTTCACTCGGCTGTCGTGTGGACTGAAAACTTGAAGAAGTGGCCCGCCGTGCTCCGCCCACTCGTGTACCGCTTTGTCAAGGGCCGGGGTATAATGATGCATCGCTTTGGCGAGGGTAAGGCTTTGGTGGCTCAGACCCTGAAGAGAAGAAAGGCAAACGGAGCCAAGCCTCTCAGCAACCCCCAGGCACTTCTGGACTACCTTGTCGACAGTGAGCTCGGTTCCGATGACGTTGAGACGCATACCATTGCCCAGATCAACCTGTGTGTGGCAGCCATTCAGTCCATGGCCGCAACAGTGACGCAGTGTCTCATGGACCTTGCCACCCACCCCGAATATGCCCCTGAGCTTCGGGAGGAAATCCAGGCGATCGTCGCTAAAAGAAACGGAATGCTCGACAAGCAAGCCCTGACAGATATGATCAAGCTGGACAGCTTTATCAAGGAAACTCAGCGGTTGAATCCTCCAGATCTCAGTACGTTATCCACCGAGAACCGAAGATCACATCTGGAAAGCGAGTGACTGACCTTGCAATCACTAAAGCTAGCTTCCAGCGAAAGGTCATGTCAGATGTGACCTTGTCGAACGGTCTCCGCATTCCCAAAGGTGCCCGTATCGTGCTTCCTACAGGAGCAATCAACATGGACCGGGAGTTTTTTGAAGATCCCGAGACGTTTGATGGGTTTAGGCATTATAGGCAGCGAATCGCCAGCGCAGAGGCTCGGAACAGCCACCAGATGGTCGCGGTGGGGAAAAAGGACTTGACCTGGGGCTATGGCAGACACGCCTGCCCTGGTCGATACATTGCCGAAGTAGCCATGAAGCTGCTGGTGATTGAGTTTCTCACCCGCTATGATATTCGACTGCCAGACAATGTGAAGGAGCGGCCAAATAACATTGAGTTTGAGGGACTGGTAAGTTACTGAAGTTGCATTTGCTTTACTTTCAGACGCCCAACATGCTAACTACGATCAGATTATCCCAGATCCTGAGTGGGAATTGACAGTGAAGAGTCTGTAACCTCAAAAGTCTCGACGGCAACTGATGCCCCAGGCGTATAGTGCAATCTGGCTGGAATTCAACGGTTAAGAACTTTCTACACGAGGTTGTTTTCGTGACCATCGGTATAGACTACTTCCTATAGTGCCAGAATAGATACATTTGTCAATTTTTCCAGAACGTACCCCACAGGAGTAGTGATTCCAGCGCATGCGCAAGTTGTATGGTGAAACAAACGATTCAACTGAAATGCCCAGGTGGAAATGGTTCTCACAACCAGTCGACCACGTACATTCTAGTCTAGCGATTACTCTAAGTCAACCAAAGATCGAACTTAACCCCCTTTCGACTTATTCAAGGCCCCATCACATACTATTTCATCGTCGTTCCTCCCGACACAAACATATACTCGCCGTTAATAAAACGAGATCGTTCTTCTGCGAGAAAGGCTACTGCCCATGCCACATCCTCGACAGACGCTGCGCCACCCTCTACCGGCGTTTGCTTTTCTAACAGTGCCCTTATACCTTTCCACTCTTCAACGGTAAAGTGTTCAAGGAAGCTTTCTGTCAGCACTGGGCCGGGTGCCACTAGGTTGACAGTACAGCCGTATTTGGGCGGGAGTTCCTGAGCCCAAACCCGCAGGATGGCATCAAGGGCTCCTTTGGTTGCCGCATAAACACCTTGGCTCGCTTTCGGCACGCGGGAGGCGGCCGAGCCAACCATGATGATTCGGGAGCCGCCAATGGCGCCAGATAGGTTCGGGGGATCTGCCGGCTTGTAAGGCGTAAGGTGTGGCAGTGAATCCTTGACTAGAGCGAAAGCGCCCCGAGCATTCAAGTTCATAGCCCGATCCCACATGTCCAGGTTGGCATCCCAAAGAGGAGCAATTGGCACATACCCAGCGTTGCTGACAAGGATATCGATGTGGCCAAACTTGGCAACGGCTTGCCGTACGAGCTCTGCGGGCCCTTCATCCGATGCAATGTCCGCGCAAACAGCGATCCAGTCGGTATGAAGCTTTCTACCCACAGCCTCGCACTCATTCTTCAAGGACGGAAACGGGTAGTTCAAGACAATGTTGGCTCCACGGCATGAAAGCTCTATTGCGATGCCCTCGCCGATGCCTTTGGACGACCCAGAGATGAGAGCTGTCCGTCCATCCATGGTCCCTCGAGGTTGCATTGCAGGAGGCATAATAAGTATTGAGTTTTGATATTCGCACGGCCTGGCTGTGATTGAGAGGAGAGGAGTGCAACCAGGTTCAGCAGGATAGCACCTTGATGAACGATGAGAAAAAGGGTGCTGCAAAAGCGCTTGTGAGTTCGTACTTGATTAACGTCAACATGATACTCCATAGTTCACTACGACTGGCCGCTGGATCAATGGCCTTACCATAGCCCGGAGCTCGGGAAATGAACACCGAAATTTACCGATGGCATCAAACTACACTAGCAAGTCACATTACGGGTCTCATATCTGAGTTGAGATGTCATTTTACCTCAGCCTAACATAGGAGATGATGTCAAACAAATAGGATATTCAATTTACATCATACTAAACTTATTCCCTGTCCTGTCCACGGCCAGCTGGAAGCAATCGGGTCGTGGTCTGGTTCAACCGGCATTTTGGCCTCTGGCTTCCAATCAATCAAGCCTCAATAGGGAGGCTTGGCACATCTTTGATGCCTGGAAGATCCTCGACCTTCTTCGTGAAGAAGGCACGTGGAATGTCGGGTCCCCAGCTTGACACTGTCGCAGCGACGGCGGGTTCATCCGCGTGCGGGGAGTCCTCATTAACCAGGTCGCCGTCGACATAGTGCTCGACAATGAAACCGGACGAGTCGAACCTGGGATGGGGGTGTTAGAGACAGGAATTCACATAGAAAGCATGTGAGGAGCCCCGAATTCTCACCAGTAATCAAAGATCTGGCTGCCGAGGACGTGTCTTCCGACGCCGAAGATGTTGATGTATCCTTTGCGAGCCAGAAAGTGGTGGCCGACAATCTGGCTATCGACGTCGTCAACTTCGAAGCTGGTGTGGTGCGCCTTGATTCCCTCTTTGAGCCCGGGCGAGCCCGCAATGAATATGTTCTGTATTTGCACAATGTGATCAGCATTGATTCAGCGATCGGGTGGGTAGACAGTGACAAACATGATGATCAACGAATTCCTTGCCTTTGTCGATATGGATGAAGATCATAACCGTCTTGTTGGATTGGGGCTGGAACAGGGTGTCGGTCTTCTTCAAGTTAAAGGTTTCGCTGTACCAGTCAAAGACCTTGTGAATCTGGTCGACATTCACCTCAAACCCATAGTGACCCAGCTTATGGACTTTGGATGGCTGGTCCCTATCCGGCCGCTGGAACTCGCCCAGCCGCTTCTTGTCCTCCCACGTATTCCACATCACCGGCTTTGGGACCTCTCTGGGTTCTGGCACTCGATCTTGCTGGCCATATATCAGGCTGACCGGCTCCCCCATGATGTCCTTAACGATCACCACCTTACCCCCACCTGGGGCTTCGTAGTCGTGGACCGGCGTTGAACCAGGCAACGTAGCTGCCTTGTCCAGTTCGGCCATGGACTGCACAATCCAAGCCCCTCCCAAGAACTTCCTCTTGCCATCATATGTCTTTTCTGCTACGTAACAGAACTGGTCTACTCCGAAGCCACGGAAGTAAATCTTGTCCTCTTTCTCCAGTACGGGGACTAAGCCGAAGTCGATGAAGAATTCCTTTGCTTTCTCAAGGTCGGGATGTCCGTAGCGGACATGTGAAAGCCGATCTAAGAGGATGCGACTATCTGCTGAAGACTGGGACATTGTGGAAGCTTTGGATGGTGTATTGAAGTCAGAACAGAGTAGAGAAAAGTTTCTAACGCCGTAAGGGTTTGGTGATCGCTACCATAAAAACGCAGTCATTATATGTTCAGTTCCCACGTCCGGCTTATGGACCCCGAGTTTCCGGGTTGTGGTACTGGGCGGAACAGTCGGTTGCCCATGCATCTCCGGGACTACGGACTTTTCGCCCGGCAAATCCTGTTCCGGGTCTTGTAACCCTGCTCAAAGAGAACTCTATTCGGGACCGCATCCGGGCTAATGCTCGGGTCATAGCCGCTAGGGGGCATCGCAAAACAACTATTAGAGAAGCTAAAGTTGCGTGCTGTCCAGGTGGGCCACATTCCGACCTCATCCATTATCCATGGTGCGAAAGTAGAGGTTCTGGAGAGCTCTAATTCTACTATTCGGGAAAGCGACGTTCATCTCGAGACCTCAACATGTCATTCGACAGACTTATCAGGTTTCTTGACAAGGAAGGGGTCGAGAGACGCGGCAATGTTGCGAGCGACCTCCCAGCATCGGAGCTTCCTGGAAAGGAAGTTCAGCTCCTTTCCGGCAGCTTCTACTCGGGATACAATGTCACAGACGAAAGAGCAGTAGTCGCCAAGGTAAGCAAAGAGTTCGATGCCCGTCACTGGTGTCCATCGACGGCAATGCTAAGTCTGGCTCTCCAGTTGCTGTGCCCACTCCCGAGCGTGGCCATCATCATCTGCGCCGGGGTAAACTACGAGTCTCATGCCAGCGAGACAAAGGTAAGTAGTTCTTCCAGATGACGGAAGCGCGTTTGCTCAAACACTCTGATAATAGTTCAAGCCGCCCAAGAAACCTGTCATCTTTGCAACCCCTCCTGATCGACTGGCCGGGCCACTGGACGACATCAAGATCCACCCAGACGCACAGGAGCTTCTGGACTACGAGGGTGAACTCAGCATCCTCATCGGAAAGGATGGCTACGACATCGGCGAAGAGGACGCGCTGGACTATGTGATGGGGTACACTATCAGCAACGATGTCTCAGCCCGCAACCTCCATGCCATCGACATGTCTGGTTATCAGATGGGTTACGCAAAGTCATTTGACCAGTTTGGTCCCACGGGACCTTACTTAGTATCCCCAAGGCTGGTGCCAGACCCGCAGGACCTGGAGCTGACAACCACGGTGAACGGCGAGGTCCGGCAGTCCACCAATACGGCCAAGATGATATGGTCCTGCCGACAACTTATCTCGTTTGCTTCTCGGGGCCGGACGCTTCGTAAAGGGACTTTGATCATGACCGGGACGCCTGACGGCGTTGGATGGCATACAAACGGTTGCCTCAAGGATGGTGATGTGGTGGAGGTGGCTGTTAAGGGACTGGGATCTATCAGAAACAAGATGGTGTTCATGGAGAATAAGTGAGGGATCACATTGCATAGTTGAGTAATGTTGGTAACAGGAATGTCTGTCACATATGGTCAACATCTTTTTTTTCTTGAATATCTAGATCTAGTCAAGTATTTTTTATAGCTCCATAGACATTAGTTACTATGGGTTATTTACATTTGGAGAGTTCGCTAAACGTGTACTGCAAACCTTTTTTCAAGAGATCGCTACCTAAGCAGAGCTCATCGCGAGATATGGTAGGAAGAAACCCGCTTGTAAATCCCCATTCTAGACTTCCAAACAGTTTATTGATTGAAAATTTATTCATTGATGTCCAGTCTTGTCCAGAAGACCAAAAAAATAATGCCCACAAAATAATGCTCACAGTCTCGGATTATGCAACTTGAAGTGCTCTGGCTAGCTATCACTTGGGACTAGAGGTAGGTATGATTGGGGCTGCTGTTTCTTGCTCGACAAAGATATCTCAAGCAAATCACCAATGCCAGGATGGCCAAGCCCCGCAGCCATCAGCGGCACATCACTGTAATGTCTTCGGTCTTCATTCTGTGCTCTAGGGTAGCCAGACGCTCATTTGTTGACCCCACTTGGTCGGGTTTCGTAAGATGAGCCAATTAAAGGGGACGCGGAGGTTTCGGCCGAGAGATCCGAGACCCGAATGAAGATGGCTTCACAGTCATCCTAATAACAACGGACTTCGGAAGAATAGTGTAGACCTTTCTTTTCCATAGCTACTATCAGAGATCCCTCCAATCAACATCATTATCGCCTTATCGTCCCTCCGTCAGCACTAGCAAAATGACACCACAAGCAGCAGCCCTTGCAAAGAACGCCATACTACTGAAAGGCGGCACCGTGCTTTTCCACGATGATACGGATCATGTGAAGCCTCTAGGGAATACTGATATCCTGATACAGGCCAATCGAATCGCCAAGATTGGCAAGGGCATTGCCACCCCAGAGGGCGCTGAGCTTGTCAACTGCAGTGGCAAGATCATTAGCCCTGGCTTTGTTGACACCCACCACCATCTCTGGCAGACCCAGCTCAAAGGCTGCCATGCAGACCAATCAGTGTTTGACTATATTCCCACAGGTTTGTTATAGTGCACATACAGGCCTTTCAGAAGCCTCATCATAGTTCCGACTCGCTGACACAGTAGCTTTACGCGCCTTTTCGTAGGCTTCTGGCAGAGTTATGCATACACTCCTCAAGACATGTATTGGGGTCAGCTCGGGGGGGCTTTGGAGGCGATAGACTCTGGGACGACCTTTGTGCTCGACCATGCCCACGGAAACCAGTCTAATGAGCATGGTAAGAGTCTTTTGCCAGCAGAATCACGTCCTTGGTAGTTCGCTGCTGATCGAACTGTGTCCATTCATAGCGACCCAAGCCTTATCAGCAACCATAGCATCGGGAATTCGCTCTATCTTCGCTTATTCACACGCTCCGTACTTCACCAAATGGGACTCCAAGACCTGCGAGCTATCTCATGATGTTATGCCTGATTCTACCATGGCTCATCTCTTCAAACTCGCGAGGGGACAGCCGTACGGAAACGGGAGAGTTCATATTGGGTTTGGCTTCGACTACTGGTTTCTGCCCAAAGACGCTGTCGTAGGCATCTTCTCCGGATTGCGTAGCGCAGGTATCAAGCTATTCACGTCTCACTATGCTAAAAACCCAACATTCGGTCAGTTGAAGCCGTTTGTGGCTAGCGGGTGATGCCCATTTCTAACACGACATTAGGACAACACCCACTTATCCACACCCTCCAGGCCTACAACCTCATTAAATCACCCAGTGACATCCTGCTGTCGCACGCGACGGGCCTCGACGCACAAGAGAAAGCTAAGTTGGTCGAGACGCAAGTTCCAGTATCCAGCACTCCGGACACGGAAGCCCAGATGGGTTTTGGCTGGCCGCTTGCATTCGCCCAGGGCATCAACTTCACTTTTGGTGTTGACTGTCACACCAACAATACATCTTCTATCTTGGGACTTGCGCGGTCCGCCCTGCAGATGGCACGCCAGCGTGATGCCGTCATGGAGATGGATGGCGCGGATGGAGCCCCTCACCGGATGAACCTCCAACTGAGAGGCGGCACGCAAGAGGCCTTCAACGCGGCCACCATCAACGGGGCGCGTGCAGTTCTACTAGGAGACCAGATCGGATCCATTAAGGAAGGCAAATTAGCGGACCTAGTCATATTCGACGCTGCAGGGAGTCTGGCAATGAGCTGTGCTGTCGAGTCGGACCCATTGACTGCGGTTGTACGACACAGCGATGGGCGAGACGTAGAGGCAGTCATGATAGACGGCGTTTGGAGAAAGAAACATGGCAAGATCTGTCCGGTAACTGTTAAAGAGACGGAAGACGTATTGGAATGGCTGTCAATTAGAGATAAGCTGCTAGAAAGCCAGCGCGCGATCCAGCAGAGGCAGAAGGGCCTGAACATGGACAAGGCAAAGCAAGCACTCATCGCCATGTTTCGCATTGACAAGGGCAATTTGATCGAAAAGCCACGGGATTAGAGCAGTAGCTAGCAGGTATTGGTTTGAATTCAAAGAGACGAGGGCACTCTGTACTTGACCTCTGTATATTCAGCGGATCCGGTTCCGTGCAGGTGTGCCTCGGATGAAGTTTACTGGAAAATCTGACCTTCGGGTGGTGCGGGACTGTGGAGCAACGACTCGGAGAGAGTAACAGCTTGGATTCTACAAAAGGACGGAATGTCGACACGACTTGACCCATCTTGAATATTTCTCCTTGTTGACAAGATAGACCAGACAAAGGGCCATCCTAACCTGAAAAAGCCTCACCAGAACGAACAAACAACAGACGGCAGGATGCCAGAATTGTCAAAGCCCACCCCCCCGCTCATCACGCTCGAGGAGCACTTCGTCTCGGCCGACCTGCTCCCTGAGCTCTCAGACATCTATGCAGAGCAGCTCAAACATGTCCCCGACGTGGCAGCCCGCCTAACAGATCTCGGGCCCCTTCGGCTGGCTGACATGGACGCAAACGGCATCTCGCTGCAAGTTGTGTCACATGCACCCGGCTTGGGCCTCAGACCTCCACGCCTCTGTGCCCTGGCAAATGATCAGCTTGCGCGGGCTACACAGGCTAGTCCGGGGCGCCTCGCTGGCCTTGCGGTGCTGCCTATGGCGGAGCCCGAGGCGGCCGCAAAGGAGCTTCGGCGCTGTGTCAACGAGCTCGGGTTTGTCGGTGCGCTGGTGGACGCTCATGTCGATGGTCTTCACTATGACGACCGACGCTTCTGGCCCGTGTTTATGGCGGCAGCGGAGCTCAACGTGCCCGTCTATCTCCATCCAACGTACCCGGCACGGTCTCAGCGGCCCAGCTACGAGGGCCAGTACGAAGCCGGCGCCGCCCGAAGCCTCGGATCCAGCGGGTTTGGCTGGCATCAAGAGACGGGGCTCGGGGTGCTGAAGCTGTATGCTGCCGGGCTCTTTGACGAGGTACCGACGCTCAAGATTGTCGTCGGACACTTCGGAGAGATGCTCCCTTTCATGCTGGAGCGCGTGGAGAAGCTCTCGGTCCGGTGGGGGAACCAGCAGCGGACATGGCGCCAGGTGTGGGATGAGAACATCTGGATTACAACAAGCGGGGTGTGGAGTATAGCCCCGATGGCCTGCATCTTGAGAAATACGCGTGTCGATCATATCCTCTATAGCGTGGACTATCCGTTCGAGAAGAATGAGAACGGCTTGAGATGGATCCGAGAGCTGCAGGATAGTGGATTGGTCACCCCGGACGAGCTCGAGATGATTGCTTACCGCAACGCCGAGCAGCTCCTGCGGGTCAAGGCGGCGACTACAGACGGCTCTGGGGGTCGGGATGAGGACCCCGAGAAGTGACCAGTCTCGGTTTAGCAAGGAGGCTAAGCTGGCTCGGATACTAACTCCTGACACATAGGTTATCAACTCTGAGCGATAGCACCATCTCATCTGATGAATATACACATGTCCATTGTGCCATTTCTCCATCTACAATTGGTGGATCACAGATCATCTTTCTAAACATAACGCTGGCTTCGTTGATACTCAACTCGGACAAGCAATGACTACTTCCAACAACATTGTCATCAAGACCGTCGCCTTGGCTGGGGTAAACGCCCATTTCTCCTTTGCTATCAAATGCCTACTCAAACGAGCTCTCAATCCTATAGCAAGCCGAGTCACTAATTGGCTTTCCCATCTCCTTAGGCCGGTGGCAATCTAGGCCAACAAGTTCTGGCTGCCCTGATTAATGCGGGCTTCGATGTCACCGTCTTAGTGTACAGCGGATCCAAGCCCGTCTCCTATCCCACACCGGTCCGAGTCGTGGAGGTAGACTATGAATCGCCCGACTCGCTGCTAGACGCACTCCGAGGTATAGACGCCGTGGTTTCTACCCTTGGCAAGAAGACTGGATTGCAAAGCCAGTTCGCACTTATCGATGCCGCAGCCACCGTCGGTGTGAAACGTTTCGTGCCATCAGAGTTCGGAGCCGATCTACAGGATAGCAAGATTCGCGCGTTCCCCACGTACCAGATCAAGGCCCAGATCGAGGAGTATGTCGAGAAGAAGGCTAGGGAGACTGGCCTTACCTACACGTACGTCTATAACAGCCTACTATTCGAAGAGGGCTTGGGGTTTGGCGTATTCGGGGATCTTTCAGCACGAAAAGTCAGCTTTTTCGACGGAGGAGACACTGAGTTCTCCTT
Organism: Ilyonectria sp. MPI-CAGE-AT-0026; assembly: GCA_020744155.1. NCBI lineage: Eukaryota > Fungi > Ascomycota > Sordariomycetes > Hypocreales > Nectriaceae > Ilyonectria > Ilyonectria sp. MPI-CAGE-AT-0026. Next base: position 183,070 of record JAGPNQ010000037.1, read on the forward strand.
TACAAGACTGGCCACTGCTGCGCGAGCTGTCGTGGCCGTTCTACGCAAATTTGAAGCAACCAAGAACAGGGCCGTTCGCATCCAAGACCTTTCGATAACGCCACGTGAGTTGCTTAATACTATTCAGAGCCTTGACCCGGAGCACCACTGGTCACCCATTGCCGTCGATACCGGGAAGCTTGTGAAAGAGGCAGAACAAGAGCTGGCATCCGCCAAGTTCAGCCCAAAGGCCTTTGCTGCCTTTGCGACGAGGGCAACTTTCGCACCAGGGTTTGCGGGGAGCTACAAGGGCGATAACGAGCTGTTGGGTATCGAAGAGATGACAGAGGAGGAACTTAAAAATGGGTTCAAAGAAATATTGTTTGATGTCGTCTAATTCAGCATGTATGATCTTGATTGCAAACTGTTGGATTGACCCCCTCGTGTGGCGACAAAAGACCCGGATAAGAACAACCCTCTGATGCATCAATATCCTGTCTTAGTCATAGGATTTGATATTGACTCAAAACCCCACACGAGGAAAGGGGAGTCCGGAAGGGACGGACGACATCACTATCATCATCCTTCAGACATCAATATTATCACCTATTTGCTATCTATCGTGTTGAACACTATTGCCTTGATTGAATTGACCGTATTGGATCCAGCAACTACTGTAATGTATCAAACCGAGTGAATTGGTTGGAACAGCTGAGTTGGCAATATAATATCTTGTGGGTGGAAGACCAGCTATTTACCTAGGGCTATGATGACTTTCTTGAGACGCCGGAGACACCGGTCCCGAGACCGGATTCCTCGGGACCCGGGTCCTTGAGAACAACAGGTTAGTAACCCGGGACTAGTGGCACGCTATTAGACCTTTCTGTCTGACATGATGAATGACACGCTGTTCAGGGCCCGGCAAACCATTAGATTTGAACAAGCTCAAGCAAAGAGAGCTGACCAACATCGCTGGTTGTATATATCGTCGACCCTAACCAGAGGCTCTATTATCTCATTCGCTTATTATGTAGATACTTAGATGTCTTGCTCTAGACCTCTAGAGCTCCGCATAGCCGATTTCCCGTCGTAAGGACGGATACACTCGGTGCCGCACTTGCTGCAGTGCTGACATAGCTATTTATTCTCGCATCCGACCGCGACATTCCGCGCAGACTCTGCGTAGCTGGCGGCGATGGTTCAGGTATCCAAAGTGAGAGAATCTCGAGTGAATGGCAGAATGCTGCTGTCACGCGGCTTCTCCAGATCCAGCTCGGCCGGATCGTCCGGGATCAGGGATATTGCTCTCGAGTCCCTCGGCCACCGGGTCACGACCATTCCAGAGCTAGCGGGGGCAACTAGGATAAAAGCTTCGGCGGAGGTCATGTTCTCAGGGTCTGGCTAGTATTATCCCACAGTATTGACAACTAGATCAACAATCTCCACACAGACACGCATTTATCATGGCCACACCGTCGACCTCACAGCCGGAAAAGTCCGAGTGGCTCATCCATGTCCCAGACTTTCCAGATGCCAAAGACCGGAGAACCGCTGTGTTTCCGTGAGTGTGCCCATCACTGTTCGGCCATTGCGCGCGTATTCAACCTTGATCGAAAGCAAAGGCTTCTTCGTGGCGAGATCTGACAGCAAATCCTCCACAGGCAACACATCGCGCGGATGAAATCGGACCCCAAAGACTTTTGGGTGTTTGGAGGTGGGATAACTCTCAATGATTACTTATCCAATCCTACAAGACTATTTGAAGCTAACACTGAATCTTTTAGGAGCTACCCTGAAAGACTGCGTGACTCCCGGACAGCCACCGCACATCACGGGGAGTGCCATGTTGGTGTATGCGCCATCACGGGATTACGTCCTGGCACGATTGAAGGATGACCCCCTGGTCGAAGAGCGGATCTGGGATATTGAAAATGCGACGATTCATCCATTCTTTCGTCCCAAGAGAGGTCCCGTCTGAGTGAAGGGGGCTGTTCGAGGATTGGGAAGAGGTTGTAGTAGGATAGACGTCAAATTGTGTTAGCAATTCTTGGCAACAAACTCCTCCTAATCAATGCATGCCCGCTCTGACCTGAATCCCATGTCTAGGGCCAGGACGTTCCATCCACGTTGCACCCCAGCTTCGATGAATCTACCAAATTGGAAAGACGAAGGAGTACAGTGGGCTAGGTATCGGTTGAGGGACCTTTGGCGGGAATCGACACTGATCAGTACATGCCCGTTCCATTGTGCATCCTATTTATAAAGTTGAAACTTCCATTAGCGTCTTGCTTCATCTGCTTTGTTGAACCTATCTGAAAGTCCCCTCAAGTTGCCAGCATGCTCGCCCAAAGTTCCCTCCAGAACTCGCCGAGAAGATCCACGCTCTTCGGGTCTCCCGCAGGCAGCACTTGGCTCACATAAATGGCTCCGAGCCCTCTTTCTCGGTTCACAAACCATCCAATGTTGGGCATCCCATTCCAGGTGAGCGTCTTCGCGGGGAGGTTTGGCACCTTATTCTGGACGACCAGGCCTCCCAGCCCAAATGCTACTCCTGGATGGCCGGTATCGTCTCCGGTTAACTGCTTATGCAGAGACTATTAATGGTTGTTAGACTTTTACACAACAGGATCTGGTGTCGAAGTTGACCGGAGAGTGAACATACCTCTTGTTCTAGTAATCCCCTATATTGAGGCGATCCTGGCTTGAATTGGGCTGTGAACATCTCAGACACCGCCTCTGGCTTGAGTAGCACTGGCCTGTCTTGCATGAGGTCTCGCAGAACGCGGATAAAGTCTGCGGTGCTTGTGATCAACCCCATGCCGCCACTGTCGTCTCGCGCATCCACCGGATATGGCGAAGGAATTGGAACCAACTCTCCCGTTTCGGTCCGGTTCCACATCTGGGCCAGACTCGCTTTGATGTCTGGTCGTGTTGATAGATGGAACGTCGATCTTTCCAACCCGAGAGGCTTAAAGACGTACTCTTCCATATAGTCAGCTAACTTGGTGTTGCCGTTGATTCTCTCGACCAACACCCCAGCCCAGTCCAGGCCTGCGCCATACACCCAACCGCTCCCGGGTTCAAACAGAAGTGGGAGCGAGAAGGCTTCATCGACCTTGCCGCTCATCACCAAGGGCGGCTCTCCTCGCGATTTCCGCCATGCCACGAGCACGGGGTGCATGGCATCATAAGATAGGCCACTCGTGTGAGTCAGCAGTTGGCGCACCGTGATCTTGTTCTTAGCCGAGGTGAGCTCGAAAGATCCTTCAGAAGTTGCGTTGATGATATTTAGGCTTGCCAGTTCCGGTAACACGCTGCCCACCTCGTCATCGAGCCCGATCAAGCTCCTTTCAACACACTGCAGTACGCAAATGGTCGTAAGCAGTTTCGTGCAAGAAAATCCCCAGAAAGTGCTGTCTAGGGTGATCTGCTCGTTCCCTTCCTTCTTGACGCGACCCTTAGCTGTGCTGTAGAATTTTTCTGTAACAGCCGATAAGCAAAGAACAAGGCCACTATCGCTTTGGGGAAGTACCATCTTTGTCGAATGCGGCCAGTACCACACCTGGAAGACCCATTGATAAGTCCTGGGCCAAAGCATTCAAGTTTTCTTCACAATTCAGCTTCATGATGACGTGTTTGGCGTGGCTGGGATTACGATTTGTTGTGGGAAGCCTTTGAGAAAGGATTTAGCTCTTAGCGAGATGGAATTTATCTACGTTCCAAAAAGACAGGCTGCTGTCGGATGATACATCGCGATCAGTGCTTTAGTGTCTTATTTCCACCGCTCACAATTGGTGTTGTCTGACAATGTGAGTGAAGCTTGGAGGACGAGGTTATGCTCGGCGACTTCGGCCGATGGTCCAAATGACCGATCTACTCTGCAACACCACAACCACCTTTCGGCCGGGATTCCGATAGGTCAACTCCTGTTGCAAACTTGCCTTGGCTTTGTCTTCATCTTCCATCACGCAGGACTTTCTGGTTTCTTTGGGGATCAGTGTCAACAGCAATGCCCGTCGACGATAGCAACGTGGTAAACGAAAATGAAACCTCCCAAGGGCCCTCGACGGCCAATATCACGTCGACCACGAAGGCTACTGCCGTCTTCACCCAGCCAAGCAATGCTGGACGAAAACGACGGTCGTGCCTCATGTGCAGCAAGAGAAAAGTCAAATGTGACAAACAGAAACCATGCCACAATTGCGCCAAAGCTGGGAGCGAGTGTATCTTCCCGAGCATCGCTGCTAATCGAAACCAAGCCGGCATGGCACCGGAGCTTGTCGACATGCTTCATCGGCTCGAGAAAGTCGTGCAGACACTTGAGCCAAGGGAAAAAGAAAAGCTCGAGAACATCTTGCCTTCGCATCATTATCCAGACGGTGACCGCAACCGCGATCGTCTCCAAACCCAACCCTCCGGCCCGAGCCATGCACTCGAAGACGGGGCAGCCAAGGCGGGTCATGAGACCTCCAGGCAGAGCAGCAGTGTCAGGGAGGAGAACTTGAACCGGTCCCCAGAGTTACAAAAGGCTAAAGCTCCGAGTACCTTCTCGAGCCAGGGGGAGAGTCCCGGAATGATTGTCCGCGACCACGGGAGAGAAACATACGTGAGACGCTGGTTCTGGGATGATGGTGGCACAGAGGTAAGTGGATGCGGAAGTATCCCTTGCGGACTCTGGCTAAAGGTGAGCAGGTCAGTAGTGGCTCCGTGACAGATGAAGACTGTCCAGATGTCCAAGAAGCCCAGGACGACGTGCCGAATGCCTCGACAGAGTGGTTCCAAGGACGAACGAGCAATTTCGAAGCCGATTTTCAGCATCCGGCTCCTAAATCGAATATACTCGACATTCTCATCATCCAAAGACTGCAGCTTTGGAGTATATACAAGGAACGGGTAGAGCCATTGACCAAGCTGCTGCACCTACCGTCATTGGAGCAGGCGGTGATGGGCTTGCGTCCGCTGAGTTCTGCCGATGGCATGCAATGCATCCTTCTGGCTGTTTACTACGGCGCTATAACTAGTCTCACCGAGGAAGAGTGTATCGCCATCTTTGAAAGCGGACAGGCGCAAGTTCTGGCTCGCTTGCGTGAAGAGCTCGAGAGGATGTTTTCTAGTGCTATGCTCCTCCACACTGGAGACATCCGACCTCTCCAAGCCCTGGTTTTATATCTGGCATTTCTCCGACACCATGAGCCCCGACTCTCTTGGAACCTATCTGGCCTTGCTGTTAGGTTGGCTCAAAACTTTGGACTCCATCGAGAGGGCAGTTTATTTGGTCTATCGAAATTCAAGATGGAGATGCGGCGAAGACTGTGGTGGCAGATTGCCATCTTGGATGCACCATCTGCCGAGGACTATTCGGGCGAGTATAATATGTGAGCTCCTACGAACGAACATTTGTGTCTCTGAGAGCGACGAGGTATCTGACTCTTATACACAGGCTCGAAATGAGTAGTTTCGACACTCAGCCGCCTCGCAACTTAGACGACGTACAGTTGCATCCTACAATGATAGAGTACCCCCCGGAAACGCAAGGCATTACAGAGATGACTTTCACGCTGGCCCGATGTCAGATCACCAGCATGTATCGTTGCATGGCCGACGCAAGAAGGCTTTGCGGAAACACAGGGAAGAGTTATGCAGAACTCACATCCCAGGAGAGAGTCGACTGGATCGAGGCGTGTCAGTCAGACTTCTCTGAGCGATTCCTCCAAAACTACTCTCCAACAAACGCGCTTCACTGGGTAAGTTTGCCGTCCCCAAGGCTCGTGTTGTGTTCCGTGGATGCACACTCGTATACCTCCACAACTGCTGAGACGTGAGGCTGTAGGTTACCGTCATTCTCACGCGCATGCTTTTCCACAAAGTCAGACTGCACGGGTGTAATCCGCTGCAAGATGCAGGGGCCATGTCAGAGGCTACTCGCGAGCGACTGTTCCCCGTTGCGGTTGAAGTTATAGAGCTGAACTACAAACTACGGACTGACGCACGAACACGCCCGTGGCTTTGGCTGTTTAGCTCCTATACTCAGTGGCACGCGTTTTCACTGGTTCTAGTCTGGCTGCAGATGGATCCTTTCTGCAGGAGCTCACGCAAAGCATGGGAAGCAGTCGAGAAGGCCATCATCTTGAGATGGGAGCATCCGCCCTCATTGCTGAACGGCAGGAAACCTCAGCAGTGGCGTTCGATCATTAAATTGTTGGAAAAGGCGCGTTCAGCACGTCAAGAGACCTTGAACAAGCGAGCTAGAAGGGGCTCACGTCATGGGAATGACTTGCGTCGGGCTTCTGCCTCCTCGAAAATAGCCAATGCACATGCCTCCTCCAGCATGACAAACCTCGACAACCAGCCAATGCCCCAACAGCAGTACTTCCAACCACATATACAACATGAGCAGGTTAGCAGGGTATCTGGAACGAGTCCATCGGGCCCTCCAACACCCCCAGTTGCTACTACGGATGTCTCATCATCGGAGATGGATTTCAACGCGATGATGCCGAGTCCTAGGACTCTGCAGAATCAGATTGAAATGCCTGATTTCTCTATTGACGTTATCCCTGACCCAATGGCCCACTCAGATCTAAGTATGATGGATGGCGATTTCTCAGCCGATTTCCGAGGTGTGGACGATTTCTCTTTTCTCGATGATATGCTCTAGTTTCCAGTGGATTTAAAGAATGAACTGAAATTAAATCCAAGCCCTAGGCACTGATGGATGATTCGTCATGTTGTTTTACGTGCACTTTCAGTGAATGAGAAGGATTGGGTGAGGTAGCAAGCCAGACAGGGCTTGAAGAAATCTACCGAGCTTTGAGTGTTCAGTATCTAGATGATAGGCATTTAAACTTGCTAGCCGACTTGCGAAATTGTCATCTATGTAACCCATCATGAAGGTAACGCCGGCCCCCCACCCCCTCTCCATTGCTGAGAAGACCAACCTCACAGTCTTGTTTCTTGAATCTTCTTATGAATCGAGCTATTTCCTTCCAATCCTGCATGCGTGGCTTCGTCCATCCCAGGGATGATCATTTCGAACGTCTCCCGGACCACAGCATACTGGAAGTAGCCACAACGAGCAATAGGCTGGGTTTTGGCAACGTCCAATTTGCCGTCAGTCAAGACATCGTCCCGGATATGCACGGCAACTACTCTACCAATGACGACGTCGACGGTCCCCATGGGCGGATTTGCCGGCAGCCTTAGAGTTGTATGGTAGACACACTCAAACTTGACAGGACTGTCCTTGACCATCGGGACAGGCTCTCCAGAGAGAGCGCGGCTATACTCCTTCTCGAGGCCCGCACGCTCAAACTCATCGACTCCGTAGTCCACCTGCTCGGCGGAAACGTTGACTGCTTCGCGCAAGTCCCACGTAGCCAGATTCCAGCAGAACTTGCCGGTCATCTCGGCGTTGCGAACTGTGTCTTTGCGTTCCAAGTCAGGCTTCTGGTTGGCCGAGAACATGACGTATGGCGGATCAAAGGTCAAGTTGTTGAACTGCGAATAGGGTGCTATGTTGTGTTTGTTGGGGTCCGTAGCTGAGATGGTCGAGATCCAACCGATCGGGCGAGGAACAACACATGCCTTGAAAGGGTCATGCGGGAGGTTGTGTGGAATACTTCCAGGGTGTCTTCCAGGCTCATAATACATGGTGAGGTGCGTTGTAGATGCTGTCGATTGATTGCTGACCAGAGATTTCTTACACGAACCCAAGAATGGATGCCATGAGGTTTATTTTCTAGTCCCTGGTTAACAGCATGTTTCCAATCATTTTGTAGGGCCAGGGCTACTCCGTAACGCAACTGGGTAAGCTCTGCCCATTCAAGGTGCCACGCTTCGGAGTTGGCTGGGAAGCTTCGGGCATCGGCGGATGGGTGGGAGATACGGCCGAGGACCCCACGAACTCGGAATTGCAGAATCTGGGGCTTAGCTAGTCCCCGTGGGGAAATCGGGGACCGGGCCCAGCGTCCGTGATGCTTGCTCACAGAGATTTCCCATGAGAGTCCGAGAGCTTGATTAAAATGGCCTTTCAACTCACGAGCCTCTTCCTTTCTCTTCCAGGCATCTCCATCTTGTAAACTTAGCTATCGTTGGATTTACCTAAACATATTTCTTACTCCTGACCCAGATTAGTCTATTACTCATATCTTCTTCGACCATCTTTTACCATGGAGGATGACGATGTTGAGCTCGGCCCTGGCCGCGATATCCCCACGGACGGTATCCCGGTAAACTTCGTGCCGGCCAAGACCGGCGAGATTATCAAACTCGGGGTCATCACTTGTCGCGTGCTGGAAGACGGATCCCGGACTGGTGAGTTTGGTCAACCTTGCAAGCCTGCATTCCGAGCCGGCTTTAGTGGCCAGTGAGACAGAAGCTTACGGGCAATCTCTCGATCAAAGACAACCGCATTGGCGCGGCCGAGTTCACTCTTCCGCCTGGGCTCAAGGGGCCGCCGGCTCACTGGCATGAAATGCACGACGAGACCTTCCTGACAACCAAGGGGACCATCCGCTATCACCTCCCCAAGGCCGATGGCACCGAGGACATTATCGACGCGAAAGAAGGCGACTACGTCACGGTGCCCGTTCGAGCGCCGCACACATTCAGCAACCCAACTGACCAGGAGGCCAAGTTCTTCAACACCTACACTCCGGCATACTACATCAACTACTTCAAGCTGTTGGGCACGTACGTGCAGGAGGGCAAACCCATCTCGCCAAGGGAGCACCTGGATGCTATGTCCAATTACGCCACGCTGCCAGTGCCAAAAAAGTACCAAAAGACGGAGAAAGAGTAGTTCAGTCACCGTGTTCGGACCATGAGCTGGACAAGGTTCATCCGTCACCTCAGGGTCTAAGATGTGAGCCTGCGGTTAGATAGACCTAATATACGAGTCTAAACAGTCTACCATGAAGATTACTGCGGAACAAGCTGGCATTCGAGGTAGCATCGTTTTCTCTAGTGACTGTGTCTCTATCTATCTCGTGCCCGCGCATAGTTTGTAATCCTGGAACTAAGACCGTTTCATATCTGATACGAGCTTTCCCGTCCCACTTCCTGGGGCTGCAGGGGGCACCGGAGCTTCGGCCGGCGGGATTTGAATACCAGAAATCTCCCTAGCCCGGAGGTGCGCCGCTATCAGATTTCCCGACGACGCCTCCTAGCGCCCGCGGCGTGTCGCTTTCTTATCTCCGTGTCGCTTCTTGTCCCCGTGCCGCTTCACTCTGCCCAATCCGATGGGGGGAATAGCGGATGACACCGGCCGGTCGGCTTAGGGATAGATGCCAGGGAACAAGGCCGGTACATATCCATAAATCAGCTGAATTCAGGAGGACTTGCTTTGCTCTGTCGCTGCACATTGAGCTTGATTTCTCCTTGCTTAGGTACCTATCTCGTGACCCTTTTCCTCTACAGTTGGGTAACTACCATACTACCTACCATTTGCCCTGCAAAGAGGGACTCGCTCTTACTTCCAATCCATTCAGTGCAATATCAAGAACCGCGAGAAGAAATGCTTCTACTGGCCTTCCCCATTGTCATGGCCGTAGCCATTGCGGCTTACGGAGTGGTCTACGTCCTCGTGGATTACGCCCGCGTCCTGCGGCTTAGAACGCGAATGGCGCCTGGTCCTTTCCCGCTTCCTCTCTTCGGTAACATCTTTCAAATTCCCAGCTCTAGACAGTGGAAGAAGTTCGAGGACTGGTCGTTCAAATACCAGAGCCCCATCATCACGATCTGGGATGGACATACCCCGGTTATCATCTGCAATGACGCCTGGTCCATGTCCAACCTCTGTGATAAGCGGGCGAATATCTACTCCTCCAGGGCAGTCAAGACACTCACTGGAAAGATCTTCGGACTCAACAAGTTCAATCAAGCCGGCCTAGCATATGGGGAGCAGTGGCGTTTGCACCGCCGATTGACGGTAAGTAGCAATCTCTCAGGCTGGCATTTGCCATAACTAAGTAATTTCGTGCGTAATTTAGCACTCTGCTGCCAACGCCCAGACCGTCCAAACATACCGACCCGTCCAAGCAAATGAAGCCAAGCTTTTTATCAACGAGTGTCTGAATGACCCCGGCAGATTCGTTGAGGGTGCGTTGCGATTCACCGTGTCCATCGTGTCCATCATCGCCTGGGGCCGACGAATCGGCAGTGAAACCGACACTGTCCTCAAGGTTGCCCAGGCATTTGTTGGAAGTGCAAATCTAGGATTCCCTGGCAAAACCTATACCGAAGCTATCCCAGTGCTTGCTTCGTTCCCTTCATGGCTAAACCCGCTTCCAAACCAGCTGAGGAAGCTCGCCGACACCTCGAACAAATACTTTTACGCCTTATCGGTCGAAGGTGCTGAGGCAACACAGGACAACTTTGCGAAGCGGCTCCTGAAGGAAAAGGAAGAACATGGTCTCAGCAAGGTCGAAATCTCGAACCTGACAGGCAATTTCATTGGTGCTGGAGTTGATACTACGACCAGTACGATGTTGACGTTTGTTTTGGCCATGTGTCTTAATCCAGACGTCCAGAACAGGGCTCAGGAGGAAATCGATCGTGTCATTGGCCAAAACCGCTATCCGGACTGGTCTGACGAAGACAACCTCCCATATTTGGCCGCAATTATCAATGAGACACTGAGGTGGCGGCCTGCCTTTGCCCTCGGTGGCCCTCCTCATGCCCCAACCGAGGATGACATCTACAACGGATTCTTCTTCCCGAAAGGGACCGCCATCATCGGTAACCTTTATGCTGTTTCACGCAATCCGAGAGAGTATCCCCAGGCGCAAAGGTTCTGGCCAGAGCGCTTCCTGGACGCTTTCGACCGACCAGCCTACCCTAATAAACGAGGGCACAACACGTTTGGCTGGGGGCGGCGTGTGTGCAGTGGAGAAGCATTGGCGCAACAGAGTCTGTACTTTACTATCGTTTCTCTTCTTTGGGCGTTCCATATCCGTCCTGGGTTGGACGATGAGGTGAGCATTCTTGAACCATCATTGACATGGTCCCTTAGGTGTTGAGCTAACGAGTAAATGAACAGGGAAATGAGGTCACCCTGGATGCAGACGCCTACACTGTTTCTCAGGTGAACCGCCCCTGCCCGTTCAAAGTTCGGTTCCTGCCCAGATCCACCACTATTGCAAGCCTGGTCAAGCAAGGGGCTGAAAACGCGCGCTCTGAATTGACCGCGTACGACGCAGAGACAAAGGTCACATTTGAGAGCGCCCAGTCAGTTTCCCTCGACATGCCAATCGCACATTCGGAGAAGACTTCGAATGTCTGAGCCGAAAGGATATGCCATCATAATGAGGGCAAGGGAGTGGAGATTAAGTTGACAGAGCGATTGGAGATAGGAACGGGCATGCATGCATGCCTGTTGAGATTCAAATATGAGGGTTACTAGAACTGGTTACGGTGTTGCGTAGTATGAGTTATGGTGCGTCTCCAGTGTGAAAAAGAGTTGTTTTTCATCTACTAAGTTGATTTGATCTATCCATTTGTGGCGATTCAGCAAACGAGAACATGATGGAAAGCATGTTATGGTGTATCATTTAGCATCGTCGCATCGCCGCAGCAAACGAAGGTGCAATGGATTGCTCTTTACATCTCCAAATTATGGCCAGTAAGTTCGGCAAGAAAAGAATGTTTATTCCATGGCGATATATAATCATTCAACCATAATTAGCCATTCCACGCAATTCCAAAGTGTCTGGGTCGTAAGATAAAATAAAAGGAGACAATAGTAGCCGAGGAATCAGACAATGAGATAGGTTAGGATATTCATTTCAAGACAATGCTACGATCTAGCCACCCGGACATACATGACACTGCCTAGACTACCACGACAGACCCTCAGGGGCGATGTTCCCATTGAGAGTAGAGTTCTCACAAACACCACGACAAAAGGCCTCATCCTCCTCAGTAGACGCCTGAACCGGAGCTCTGCGAGCGGGCCACCACTCCGAACCGCGCTTCTTCTCCTCGGCCACGTGCTCGTGCAGCATCGTCTTTACCAGTCCCTTGACGTAGGTAACTCCCTGTTCAACATCAGGGTGGAATGGCCCGGTCGTGTAAGTGTCAGTGTTCAGATTGGCCTGTGTTCCGTTGGCGAGCCACTTGTCCTCCCCCTCGACTTGGCTGAAGAAGTCCAGTTTCTCCTTTAGTTGTTCTGGTGTTGCTGTCTTGGAACGATACACTTCATAGCGCATCAAGCTGGTGGTCGCCGAGGTTGGAACTATAGACATCATGTAGAAGAAAATGGGACTGTAAAACCTGTTAGCTTAACTCAGGGAGAAAAGGCACTGTTTTATCTAGACTCACGTCAAAGTGACTGAAGCGTTCGGGAACATATACGTTGGGCTGACAGAGCTGGATCGTTCCTCTCCCTTACCGCCGAGGTGCTCAACCCAGTACTTATTGCAACCGTATACCATTTCTCTGTTGTTTTGGAAAAAGGGTGCAAGACCTGGATGTGCCGTGGGACAATGGTAGCACTGCCGCTGTCAGTAAGCTGAGAGCTAACATGTTGGGCTGGTGATGCACGAACCTCGTTGTAGTTCTCGATGAGAGTCTTCCAGTTGAACTTGCCTTCCATGGACCAGGTATGGTCATACTCGTAGTTGCTCATGTCAAAATTCTCCAGCCGGGGCTGCTTGTCGACACCCCCGAACTGCTCCTCCCAGCTCAACGTTGGCTGCTCGGCCGAATCCAGGTTGACCCAGAGGAACCCAAGACCGTCGACATGGGTATGCACTTTGTACAGTTTGTAGTCCTCCTTTTTGAACTCGTCCACTTTGTCGAATCGAGGAGCCTTAGCCAAGTTCCCATTCATGCCGTACGACCACCCTACCACATCGTTCTGGTCAGCCAGTGCGTCAGGGATTCGGATTCTCCGCGGCTCATACCATGGTATTTACACGAGAGGATCATGACCTTTCCTTGGTTCTCATGAACAATCGGGAAGGCTCGGTGACGACAAATATTGAGAAAGGCGTTAATGTTGCCGGCACGATCCCTGATGACGAAAAAGGGATAGCCAGCCATTTCATACCGGGCATATTTGCCCGGCTCGTTGAATTGGTGAGTGTGAGAGATCAAGATCCATGATTTACTAAATATGGCCCGTCGCTCCAGTTGGTAAAAGGCTGGCTCACGATACCAAGATGCTGGAAGAGTGCTCTCCATATTGAACTGGTATCGTATCGTATTCTCACCAACTTGAGGTGGTCTCTAGAGAAGAACTACTCGCGCCACGAAATGTAATGGCGCAAGATTTGCGCTCATTAAATCGTAGGTTCCGGTCCGACGTCGTTACTTCAATAGCCGTACAGCAACTACGAATCTCGTTGACAGAACCAGGCCTACTGCCCGGCCGAAAGTTCCGTACGAGTTCACGGGGGCGCAAAGCGCACGACTCGAGCGGCGGCCCATCCAGTCACCAGGCGACAACTCTTGTAACTTCAGGGTAGACCAAACTCCGAAAGGTTTAGCGAGAGGTACGCAGTTGACAAGATACGTCACCGAAACCGGCAGGACTTATCGGAGTGACGGCCGAAGGGTCCGTAATTCTGGGCAAGCCTCGGAAGTGCGGGGTGAAGCGGCGAGGTGCGCTGTGGACTCGGCAAATCTGAATGGGATCTACGTCCAGAATGGACATAAGGCTCTCTGGGGGTGGCTTAAGCCCGGTTCTTAGTTCCGAAACTAGCCTAGACTCATCATCGTGGGCTTGATACTCACATCGTTTGCCTTTGGTTAAACCTGGGACATTAACTTCCCTTATCTTCTGGCACCAGACTGCTCTGGTACGAATCATGCGCCTCTGATTCTAAATCTACGAAGCCCTCGCTTATACTCGCGGCCGTCGGAACAATGCACCCTTATCTTCTTTTCGCTTTCCCTGCGCTTCTTATCGCGGTCCAGTTCTTGATCAAGATCTATCACACCTTGTTTTCTCCACTGGCATCAGTTCCTGGTCCTTTTCTCGCGCGATTCACTGACCTTTGGTACGCTTGGCGGATTAACAAAGGCCATTTCGAGTGGGATAATATAGCTCTCCACCGGAAATATGGTGGGTAGTCTCATCACCCCCCCATATTTCTTACCGCGGAATTCCATCTGCTGTGACATTTTCTGGCCATCTCAGAACCACCAGACTGACACTAGGAGCAAGGGCCAATCGTCCGGTATGGCCCTAACAGATACAGTATATGCGACCATCTCGCTGCCAAAGTCATCTATGCACACGGCCACGCATTCTCAAAGTCGTCTTGGTACGACTCTTGGGGCGACCCAAACCCACATCAATGGTCCATCTTCTCAGACCGGGACGAGAAGCGTCACGGTACCAATCGTCGCCTCTACCAGAGCATGTACAGCATGTCGTCGCTGGTGCACTACGAACGATACGTCGACGAGTGCGCAGATCTGTTTGCACAAAGGCTCTGGCAGATGAGCGGCAGACGAAATGCGGCCGAGCCTGTTGACATGGGACATTGGTTCCAATGCTACGCCTTCGACGTGATCGGAATGATTACCTACTCCAAGCGGCTGGGTTTCCTTGACCAAGGGCAGGACATTGGAGAAATCATCAAGAACCTCGAAAACCATCTATGGTACGCAACTATGGTCGGCGTGTACTCGCATCTTCACCCATACCTCGCGCCTATCAGGAGTCGGCTCGGAAAGCGCGGTACAGGCAGGACATATATCGTCAAATTCACTAAGCAGTGTCTGGCGGAGCATCGCTCCAAGCCAAAGGTGGTGATCGCTGAAGATCTTGAGAATCTTGCCGGCCAGTCTAGTACGATGGACCTTCTTTCGAGGTTCCTTGCAAAGCACTCGGAGGACGAATCGCCATTCACACAGTACCATGTCCTTGCAGGCTGTGTGTCAAATATGGTTGCAGGCTCAGATACCACAGCAATCAGTCTCAGTGCCATTCTATATCAGCTCCTCCGTTCTCCGGAGAAATTGAAAAAGCTACGCCAGGAGATTGATGAGTTCTTCTCTAAGCAAGGTGGTGCTTTGAAACGCATCAGCTTTCAAGAAAGCCTCGGGCTCCCATTTCTTCAGGCAGTCATCAAAGAAGCCCTCAGACTACACCCAGCAACCGGCCTTCCCCTGGAGAGAGTAGTACCTGAAGGGGGCGCGACCATTTGTGGGGAATTCTTTCCGGCAGGGGTAGGTTAAGACGTGAATGATACGCAAGCCTCTTATACTAACTCTGGATGCTGTCAGACTATCGTGGGTATCAACAGTTGGGTTGAGCATCATAACCCTTCCATTTTCGGCGAAGACGCCGACGTATTCAGACCGGAGCGATGGTTGACGACAGATGCCGATCGTCTATCTACTATGAGTCGGCACTGGATGCCTGTAAGCTATTGATCACCACAGAGTAACTTTCCTGCATATGTATCCTGCACGTCTGACTCGTTTACAGTTCGGCTTAGGTTCGCGAACATGCATCGGCAGACACATTTCCACCTTGGAGATCTCCAAACTTATCCCTCGACTACTTCACGAGTTTGACTTTGAGCTTCGAAAGGACGCTCCCTGGGTAACTAGGAATTGCTGGTTCGTAAAACCAGTTGGGTTTGAGGTATATGTCAGCGCTAGGTCATCGTAGGGAACTAAAGGCGCGGATCGAAAAACGGCGTATTGATTCATCATAGTGTAAAGTACAAAGCTCTGCTGATAGATGTTTTGAGGCGCAAGCTCTGGACGGATCCTAGCCAACTCCAAGGACCGCATTGTGGACGCTCTCGCCGAGGTTCACTTTCTGTATTTGTCGCATATTAGGATATCGGATTTCAACGGCAATTACGGATGTGAAGCTTTCCTTCATCATCATACGTGTCCATCGCCACCGACCTCGTCACCGGCCTCGTCACCAACCTAGCTTTTCCTTTATTCAGGTTAATAGCTAGATAAAGCTAAAACCCCCGAAGTATCCGGAGCCTAGAGGCTGTCCGAGGTTATTCGAGGTTATTATCATTGTCTTCGCTAATAAGACTGGCCCAAAGACCTTCATTAGATAGGAAAATTATTAAGAACTTCTTATATATATAATTATTCCATCTGCTAGATGCAACAGTATTATAAGGGTGCTAAATGCTTAGCTAACTAATTCAATTACTATCTAATTCCACTGTTAGGCTTGTATTACCGATATGGGTACCCGTGTAATTACCAACACGTGATATTTATATAGGTACCTATATAATAAAGATTTATTATATTATAACCTTAAGGGATATCTCTTTTATATATATCTATAGGGTATTTATTAATACTATTAAATAAAGATAATATTTTTATATATATTTAGCTATTTAAGATATTATATTTAACTTAGAGATAATATACTAACCTATAAAAGACTGAGAATAATATATAATTTAATTATATAATATACATAATAAGCAAATTAGAAATATAAGCAAGTTGGAAAAAATCCTATACTATTAAGATAAAAACTTTAATAAAAATCTAATAATATCTTAAATTAATTAAAACTAATTATTATCCTCTTTTTTAAAAGTTTTAATTATAATCTAATAGGTTCTTATATTATAACCAGCCTTTTTATAAGTTCTATAATATCTTTCTCTTAATATTACTAACCTCCCTTAACTACTACTTCTTAATAATTTAATAACTATCTATATATTAATATCTTTCTAATCTATTTTATCCCTCTTCTTATTTAGAGTTATCTTCTCTTTTTTATATATACAGATTCTTTTTACTTTATATTACTTACTAAGAGTCTTATTTATCTATTAAAAAATCTAAATATTAGACTTTAATAGGATATTCTAATATATTATTATTTTTATTTTTTTTAAAAGTAACTTAAATATCTTAAGAATTAATACTAGAGAGTTATTTTAATATCTTTTTATTTATCTTTTAAGGTATTTAAATTAAAAGCTAGTCTTAAATATATTTTTTAGAGTTTTTAAGATCTAAGAGTTAGAGAAGCTAATCTCCTCTCTTACTAGTATTAAAGTCTATAGCTATATATTAAGCTTTAATATAATATTTTCTAAATTTAAGAAAATAAGCCTAGCTTCTTAAAAACCTCTTTTAATATTACTTCTTATTATAGCAGCTTTATAAGTAGTATAGAAGACTAAGAAGAATTTAATTTTTAAAATATAAATTATAGAATATCTAATTAATTATTTAATTTCTTAATTATAGGCTATTTTAAGTAGCTTAAAATATCTAATATTAAAAGGCTAAAGTAAATAAGATAAATAAGATAATATATAAAGTATAATATTATAATTCTTTTTATAATATTTCTTAAAGTTAATAAAATAGTAATTTTATATTTATTAAGAATTAGAAGATAATAATAATTAGTTAATTAATTTTTTATATACTAATTAAAATACTTAAGCTACTTAAGGTTTATTTTATTATTAATCTAGCTATTTAAAGTTATTATAATAGCCTAATTACCTAAGAGGTTATTTTTTTAATACTAGCTAGTAAGATAATATTAGCCTATAATTATAATAAATAGCTAAATTACCCAGCTTTCTATATTAATTACCTAAATAACTATAATTTATTTCTAATTTCTAAGCTAAATTAATTTTAAATTTCTATATCTTTTTATATTTATAATAACTATTTTACTTATAAAAATATTTATTATAAAGCCAGTTTTATTAAAGTTATAAATATTAATAAAAATAATATTATATTTTTATAAGAGTAAGACTACAGAGGCAGATACAGCACCCCACTTTAAAATAAAATTACCTAACTTAAAGGCCTATAGCCTATTTATTAAATACCGGTATTATACTTAATAAGTAAATACTTTACAATATAGTATACCCTATTTTAGGATCTTAGTATACTATCCTAGTAAAGCTAACCCTTATAATTTATTTACTTCTATACCCTACTGAGTTACCAGTATATTATATAAGATATAAGGTATATAAAGGGCTATTAGTCGAGGCGGCCAGGCTATAAGCGAAAACTAGCTACTTGCTGTAATATATAAAAACCCTAAACTATCCGGTATAAAAAGAAGAGATAAACTCTAACCCGAGGCTAATAATAAGTTAGATAAATTTATCTGTAAATACTAACTTAATATACTAATTATTAAAATACTAGACCTAATTATATATAGTATAACTAGGAGTAGATTATTTAAATTAGAATATCTAGAGTCTTATAATATCCAGTTATATAGATTAGGCTTATAGGAATATTTATTAGATATTAGATAAGTATCTAAATTTAATTAAAATTCTATATTAATTTAAATTCTTCTATTAGTTATAACTGCTTAGTAAGCTATAACAGAGAAATACTTTAAAGCTTAGAGATAGAAGGATTGTATATTCTAGATTTATTTAATTAAATAGATAATAAGATTTTTAGAGTTAAGGCCTTTAAAGAAATATAAAAGACTTTCTTAATATATATATATAATTCTATAAAAGAATATAACTAGTATAGAAATAGATAATTAGATTTATATAATATAAGAAGCTAATAATATAAGAGTTATAGTTAAAAACTACTAGAAGATTAATTAATTAAGTATAAAGTTTTATACTTTCTTATAGATTTAATAGTAAGTATATACTAAGAACTTAATAAATTTAAAATAGAAAGATTTTACTACCTTTTTATAAAAATAGTATATTAATCCCAGATAGAAGGAGATTAAGTTATAAAATAATTTAATAGAGCTTAAATAACTTTTTAAGTAGTTTCTAATAAATTACTTTAATATTTAAAGGGTAATTTATATAGCTTTAAATACTATATATAGAGAGAATAATCTAATTCTAGTATACTAATATTACTTTAAGCTATAATTATAAATAAATAAAAATTATAAAATAAAAATAAATATCTTTTAGATATAAGAACTAGCTTAAAAAGCCTACTAATTATAATAATACTTTAATAACTATAACTCTCTATAAGGCTAAAAAAGAGATAACTTAAATTATTTTTAAAAGAAAAAATCTAAAACCCTAAAATTAGATTCTTTATACAGAATAAATAGAAGTAAAAGACCTCTATTTAAAAGCAGAGACTACTAATAGACCCCAGCTAGAGGGCAGGGATATTAATTAGACCCCTTTAAAGAAACTGGAATCTAGATGCTTAATAAGTAAGCTCTAGGAGGGGATTCTAATAGGATTAGATATTATAATTGCTAATAAACTGGATATATAGCAGGTTAGTATCCAGAGCCTAATAGAAGGATAAGATCTTTAGAATACTACTATTATAAAATAGTAATAGCATAGTCTGTAATAGTAAGAGTAGAAAAACTGGACTTTTTAAAAAATAAATAAATAAAAAATCCAGGATAAAGGTCTTTTTATTAAAATAAAATTAATACTAATTAGTAGAATTATTTAAGAATAAGTACTTATAATTTAAATACTTAATAAGGAAGAAGTTAGTATAGATATAAATATATATATATAAGTATCTCTAATTAGCTGGAGACTAGTAGAGAGACTAGGCCTAAAGGTAACTATAGAATAAAAGTCTCTAAATTTAGAGAGCTTTAATAGAGCTATTATACCCCCTCCCCCGGCCTACTAATTGATATTCTTCTTAATAAATTATAAAGAATTTCTATAGAAAATCCAGAGACTATTTATAAAAGTAAATTACTTAAAAGAGGCTAGTAACTTATTACTTTTCTTTTAAATAATAAAATAAGAAGGGATTATTATTAATATCTAAACCTGCTTATAAACTTATAAAAAGATATCTATCTAAGATCTGAAATTATTTATAAGGGATTTAGTAGATAATAAGAAGAAGGTATTTATTATATATACTTATACAGTTCTCTTACCTAATAAAAGCCTAATAGCTACTTTAGAAGAAACTTAAAAAAAAAAGATAGAAATTCTACTACTAGAATTTAAATTAGAATAAGAGACTTTTAGTAAGAAAGCTATAAAAGTATTATTTCTACTTATAGAAATAGAATACTTAATTAAGCTATAAAAAGAAAAAGAACTATTCTTAGAATAAATATACCCTACTAATAAGAAATAAATAGCTATTATTTATAAATATCTTATAGAAAATATAATAAGTAGATAGATAAAGTACTTAATAAGTAATATAGAAATACTAATTCTATTTATCTCTAAAAAGAATAGGGGAATCTAAATCTATATAAACTACTATAATTTAAACTTAATAATAGTAAAGAATTAATACCTATTACTATTAATTGGGAAATTACTAGATAGGCTAGCGGGGGCTAAATAGTTTATAAAGCTTAATATTTAAAATACCTACTATAGAATCTAAATTAAAAAAGAAGACTAATAAAAGATAGCCTTCTATATAAGATATAGCTACTTTAAGTATACTATAATACTATTTAGACTGACTAATATACCAGCTACCTTCTAAGTCTATATATATTATATACTTGCCGGACTGTTAGATACTTACTATATTACCTATCTTAATAATATTATTATATACTTCTAAATTAGAAAAGAGTATACCCAGATTATAAAATAGATCTTAAGAAGACTTTAAAACTTCTAACTTTATACTAAACTCTTAAAATATATCTTCTATTAATAAGAAGTTAAGTTTCTAGAATATATTATTATATAAAAGGGGCTTAAGATAGAGCTGGGTAAAGTTTATATAGTAGCTAAATAGAAACTACCTAAAAATATAAAAGAGATTTAGATTTTTTAAGGCTTTTATAACTTCTACTATAAGTTTATTTTTAGATATTTTAAGATTATAATACCCCTTATAAAGCTACTAAAAATAGAAAAAAAATAGAGTTTTTATAGAGAAAAAAATAAAAAATAGCTTTTTAAAAGCTAAAAACTGCCTTCTACTTAGCAACTATATTATAATATTAGAATCCCAGATTATACTTCTAAGTAGAAATAGATATATCCCCTTAAGTAGTATTAGATATCCTAACCTAACTAAATAGAGATTAGTAGAGGCTAGTTATATACTAATCTTAAAAGCTAGAGTCTATAGAGTAGTAATAGAATATTAGATAATAGAAGTTACTAGCTATTATTAAGAGCCTGGAATATTAAAGCTACTACCTTTTAGAACTCTCTAAGAAGTTCCTTCTAATAACAGATTATAAGATATTAAAAGGAGTAGTAAAAATACCAGCTAGAGACTTTTAAAAGAGACTAGTAAGATAGATTTATAAACTAACTCTATTTAACTTTAATATTAAATATTAGCTAGAAAAGCTAAATTCTACTAATAGACTATTCTATTAACTAGACTATATAGAGGGGAAAGTACTATATAATAATATACTTCCTACTCTAGCTACTAAACTTTAGCTAGTTAATAAGTTACTACTAGATATCAGATAAATAATTAGTAGATTAAAGAAATAGGGGGAAGTTACTAAGATATATATTCAGGCAGTAAAAGTAAGTCTTTTAAATCTTGCTGCCTTTAGAATAAGAATATAGATACTCTTAACTTATAACTGAAATTAGAATACTATTAAGGAAAGTTAGATATAGAAGGTATTTATTACTATTACTACTAGGAGTACTTAAAGTAGGTAAGTAAATAAAAATAAAATAGTAAATATTTAGTAAGAGTTAATTACTTATAGAAATTAGAAGGACTTGTTTAAAGCTGGGATTATTAATCCAGAGTAATATATTCTATATCTAATTATAAAAAAGTTAATAGAGGATAAAATAGTATTTCTCTTCTAATTTTTTATAAAGCTAGAAGAATTAGTTTAAGAACTGTAAGCTAATAATAAATTCTATTAGTAATAGTTAAAAAAGGTAGAAAGAATAACTAGGAAATTAGAAGGGTATTATTAAAACCCCTAGAATACCCTCTTCTTTAAGAGTAAACTAATAATTTCTAAAAAGAAAATACTAAAAAAAAAGATTCTATATAGATACTATAATAACCTAAAAGTAAGTTATATAAAAATATAAAAAACTCTTAAGCTTATTAGCAGAAAGTTCTACTAGAATTAGATTAGAAAAGATATAGCAGAATATACCTTCTAATATTAATAGTACCTTAAAGTATATACTTCCAGATATAAACTCTATAGAAAACTATAACTCTTATCTTTACTAGTATATCTATTTTAAGAAATTAGTATAAACTTTATTATAAACTTACCAGCTAGTATTTAAATAAATAGTAAGAAATATAATATAATTCTGATAATAGTCTGCTAGATAATAAAATTTATAATCTTCTTACTATATAAAAAGACTCTAATAGCAGCCTAATTAGTAGTAATTATCTATAAGTATATTAAGTATTAATATAGAATACCAGAAGGGGTTATAAGTAATAGAGATAAGCTTTTTACTAGCTAGTTTTAAATAGAATTAATACTTTAATAAGCAACTAAATAATACCTATTTACTATATATTATCCCCAGATTAATAGATAAATAAAAAGGATAAATCAGATCTTAAAAAGATACCTCTATATCTATATTATTAATATATTAATAAGATAGACTGTATAACTATATAAAGTAGCTTTTACCTAAAATAATAGCTGATATAGTATAATAGAAGTCTTTCTAATAGAGGCACTATATAGCTACTATCTATAAATTATAGAATATATTCTAAAATACTCTAAGATTATAGTATAAGAAGTAGCTAAATAGATTACTAATATCTAATAGATATATATTAAGGTAAAAGAAATATAGTAATAAGTAGTAAAATCTTAGGTAAAATATTATAATAAATAATACTAAGAGTAAGAATATAAAATAGAATAGATAGTAGACTTATTAATAAGAAACTTCTAATTTAAATATTAAAAGCTAGTTTTAAAATTTATTAAGGTAGCTATAGCTAAAAGAATTAGATAATAAGCCTACTAAGTCCACCTTCTAGAAAAGTATTATTAAATATATAATATCTTTTTTATTATATTCTTAAAACTGTAGTTTAAGGTATAATATATAATAAATAAGTAGTAAATAGAGTTGCTAGATTTAGAAGATAAGAAGAATAAGTAGAAAGTAGAGAAAGTTATAGTAGATAAAAAAATCAGAAATAAAACCTTTTATTTAATAAAATAAATAGAATAGCCTATAGAATATAATATATAGAAACTAGAGGAATATCTAATTAATATACCTAAGCTAGTATAGAAATACTTATATTAGAAGAAGAGATATTATAGAAAATAAATAATAAGTAATTTAAAATTTACTTAAAAAATATATAATAAATATATAAACTTAGATAAATTACTATATCTATTAAATTTTTAAGAGTAAAAGATATTAAAATTATAAAAAGTAAAACTATAACTATACTAAAAATAGAAGATAGATATTAGACTTAATAAAACTTATAAAAATAGCTAGACTTCTTCTTAAATATAAATATATATTTAGCTTTATATCTTTCAGTCTTAAGCTACTTAGTTTTATTACTCTTAGTCTACTTATATATAAATTAGACTATAAGCCTCTTAACTTTCTTACTACTAAAAATATTATCCTTTTTATTATTAAAACTAAAATTACTATTAAAATAGAAACTAGAAACCTATATCTTAATAATTAATTAATAAGCAGAAGCTTTATATATATAGTTAGCCTTATCTATCTTATTTATCTTCTTATAAACCTAATAAATTCCAGTAGCTATCTTATTACTAGCAGTATTATCTAAAATATCCTACTCAGCCTATAGGCACTCAGCTGCTAAGTAAGTATAATTAGTAATAAATCTCTTAGCCTTAATATAATATTAGGTACGGGCAGTAATAATCTCCTCTGCCTTAAGATAGAAATAAGCTTCTTTCTTATTATTATAATATAGAAGTATATCCTCGGACTTCTTACTATTAAGGCAGGCAGAGGTATAATATAATTTAAGAATAGGATTATTAATTAGAAAGTTATTACTATTATTATTAAAAAAGGAGTTATAAGAAGCTTAGTATTTATATATTTTTTAGATAGTAAGAAAAGCTACTAATAGACTATAAGTAGTATTATAATAAATAGAAGGAGTGCTGGTAAAAGTAATAGAAGGAGTAGAAGGATTATTATTATAATATTTTTTAATTATAGTAGTAATAATATTAGAGAAATTCTTAGAGAAAGAAGATAGAATACCCTTTTAAGATATATTTAAAATTTTAGTATTCTTAGTATATACTAGTTAATTAAAAATAGACTAGAGGGTATATATATAAAGAGGTTTCTATTAGTATAAGAAAGTAGTTAAATTAGAGTATTTTTATAACTTCTTAAAAATTAAATTAGAGAGAAGGCTAAGCTATATAATAATTAGCAGAATATAAAAATTATAGAAAAAATAAAATTAATTTAATAATTAGTCTGAAATTTAGCTAGTTAGACTATATATAAAATCTTCTAGTAGAAGAGAAATAGAAAACTAAACTCCACTCTATAAATACCTAATAAATTCTTAATAAAATTAAGAAGATAGTACTATATAGTAGAGTAGGCCTTAATAGCCTGAATAATCTACTAATAACTAAAATTAGAAGGGGACTTTTAGTAATTATCCCAGTTATAATATACTTATTAATAGAGGTAATTCTAATATTAATATATAGTAGAAACTAATTTAGAAGGAATCTATAAAATTAGAATACTTAATAAGTAAAAAATAGATAGAAAATAAAACTTACTATACTATACTTCTAATTAGAGGATTTATATATAGTATATTAAGACTCTAGAAATCTATAAGTATATAAGTAGGAGAAATTATAATATTTTTATATTAAATAATAAGAATAGGAGGTAATTCTATTTTTTATTTCCTAGAATAAATTATTAGGAAATAGAAAGTTATTAAAAAATTAAAACTTAAATATAGCTAGTATAGACTGAGCTTCTATAAGAATAGATATCTTAGTAGCAGTATAATAGATATAGAAATATTACTTAGTAGATAGTAGAATAGTTAGAAAAATAAAAAAGAGTAGAAATAAAAAACTAAAAAAAAGAAAATATAATAGATAAATATAAAGAAGATATATATATAATAATATTAAGAAAAAAAAAGAAAAAAAATAATATAAAAAGAGTAAATAGCAACTCTAAAGTAGAATTTAAAAACTAGATAGACTCTATATACTAAATACTTAAATTAATAATAAACTACCCTATTACTACTAAGGACTATAGAATCCCACAGAATCCTATAAAATAAAAGATTACAGTAAGATAACTACTATATATATATAGTATCTTAAAATAAGACTTTAAAAAGAGGGGGATAATTATAAGAGTAAGATTATAAAGGCAGATATAGCGCCTTATTCTAGAGTAAAGTTACCTAATTTAGAAGTTTATAGCCTATTTATTAAGTGCTGGTATTATACTTAATAAGTAAATATTTTATAATATAGTATACCCTATCTTGGGATTTTAATATACTATTCTAGTAAAGCTAACTTTTATAATTTTATAATTATATTTTTTATAAATCTAAATTAATTATAAATAATAATTAGATTTTATATTTAACTTTTTAATAATTATATTTATAAAAAATATATATCTTAAGCTCTAGTTATTATTTAATAAAATTAAAAGTTTAATACTTACTAATAGATAATATATTATAATTAGTAAGTAATTAGTTAGCTATTTCTTTAATATTATATAGTTATAGGGGAAATTCTTATAAATCCAGGTTAAGAATAAACTGAATAATAATCTATTCTTCTAGATTAAATAGTTTATATAAGTTAGAAATAGTATTATATTAAAATTAAATACCCTTCTATCAGTAATAAAAAGTATAATAATCCACTTAATATAATCTTATAATAAGTTAGAGACTCAGTTTCAGGTTATTTTAAAAAGCTTAAAAAGTAAGAAGTATATTAATCTTATTATTTAATTATAATATATTTAATAGTTAAGAAATAGTTAATTAAATATAAAGTGGAGAGAATAGAAGATTTTTAATATTAAGAGTTTAAAGTACTCTAGTATATATATATTTAAAGGGGGGACTAGAAGCTTAATAGTAAAAAAAATACTAATAATAGTATTAATAATATAAATTATATATCTAATTTATTTAAAAATTAATAGTATACTCAGATAAATTAAGATTTCTAATTTAACTAATTACCTTTCTTAATATCTTTATAAGCTATAAATAATAGCTATATCTTAAAAAAGCTAAATTTACTAAAAAAGTTAGATTTTAAAAAAGCTAGATTTACTAAAAAAAGCTAAATCTACTAGAAAAGCTAAATTTTAAAAAAAGATAAAATTACTAATAAATATAAATACTCTATAATTCCTTATATATTCTAGCTATTTCTATATCCTCTAATATACCTTAATAAACTATAATTCTAATAGAATAAGATATCTTACCCTTCCTACCTTATAATTCAGACTAATAAGCTATACCTAAATTATTAATATCTATATAGCTTTTAATTTAATCTAGAATAGTTAATAAAAATTAATCTAGTTCTTATTAAAAAGCTATAAGCTATAACTTAAAGATTTAAATTAAAAAATATCAGACTATTTTAAATTAATAACCTAAATAACTTATATCTAATATAATTACTTATTTTTAGATATTATATAATTTAAGAGCTAGCTGGTATATATTTAGTTTTATAATACTAGATTAATAAGAAGCTATATTATCTTAAGATCCTTTTTAAAAATTATAAAATAGAAAGAATCCCTCTAGTAGGAAAAGAATTTATCTAGAAATTATATAATAAGTATATAGTATAGACGATACAGCTAATAGGTGATATAGTATTAGTTAACTTACAGCTAAAGAGTTAATATAAGAGCCTAAGGGAATCCAGTCGCCTCTGATAGCAGAATAGATATTGCAGAGGAGGTTTAGAAAAGGTAAATAACTATACTTAAATTCAAAATCAATAGACTAAGTCCCTTATCAATACTTGTACAAGCATATAATACAGAATTTGAAATAGTAGTTAGAATAGTAATTTTAATAATAAAGATTTTTAGTATACTTACTTAGTTAGTGCACTTGCTTATTATTTGGTTTTTTTTTTTTTTAGCCTTACTCAATATCATCAGATAGATCAAAGCCATACAGTAATCTCAAACAGTAGGGATAAACAATAAGTGCTACACCCAGCACCAGAAGAAACAGTAGCTGAACAATAAGGTTATTGCCCACCGGTCTCTGCCTGAAGCTTCCATTCAACCCCTCTGACTTCAACCCTATTGTCTGCAGTCAACGACCTTGCTGTCTGCAGTCAACAACCTTGAGATAGTAACCTTATTCCGAGCAATAGGATATAAGGGAGACGTCTCCCATCGTCAAGGGACCAACTTCCCTTCTAACACTCATCCCATCACAACAACCTTTGAATATGTCGACTACCATGAATCGCAAGGCCCTTGTTATACGTATCCCTACGTATCGGGGATATAAAAACGGAGTCCACAACGATACTGGATTTATTTGGGATCTGCAAGACGAAAGAGAAAGACGCAAGCTGGATAACCATCTAAAATTCCTTAAAGAAAAGAACCTCCTAGACCTCTCACCACACCACCCAGAACGCCTGAATAGATCCCAAAGGATTGCGTTAGCCATTTTCGGATGCGGTCTGTTTCTTGACAATAGGAACAGAGCCAATCCGCAGGGAAGTCAGGCCACCGGCATCGACATTACATTCATCCGGGTAGAGATGGCCGCGTTGTATGACCTGGCCGATAAAATCGAAAACACCGACGACGACAGGGGCCAAAAGTTCCTCGCAGAAATTGGCCGTGAAAAATACAACCCCTGGTTCCGGGAGTTATTGTGCTGCGTCGGGCTGGTACGGATGCTAGCCACCTAGGGTGCTGGCTGGAGGGGGGATTCGAATGACTTAAACGGGACATCATGGGCGTTGGGGATCTTGGGGCGTTCTAGAGGTCGGGTCGTGGGAATTGGCGGTGCATACATCAAGGTTAAAATGGCTACAGGTCGAAAAAGTTAGACAGGATTCCGGCAGAGAAGAAAAAAGCAGCTTGAAACCCAAAACTTGGGCCTTGGCAACTGTGACGTGTGCGCAACGAAAATGCAGTAAAATTCAAACACTAGGTTCCCTCATCGAGGGGCACTTGCTTATTATATATATTACTAAATATAAAGTTAACTATTAGATACTTTCTTAAATTAACTTCTTTAATAGCTAACTTTAATATACTTTATATTATTTTTTAATTTATATTTTTAAAAATACTAAATAATAACTGCAGATAATATATATATATATACAGACTTCTCTATATATATATAAATTCTATAATAGATAGCTATTATAGAAGATTAATAGCAATCTATATTTCAAGTACTAAAGATATTATTATTATATTAATACAACCTTAAAAGCTTTCTATTAGATTAATATAAAAGGTTCTAATATCTTACTAGATAAGAATAGCTTAGTTATTATAGATACTTAGAGCTTCTGGCAATCTGAATAACAACAGGCTAAAGAAGCCGACTCAGCCTAGAGGGCGGCCTTATAGGAATCTCAGCAGCAATATATTAAAGGATCCGGCTCAGCCGAGATGGAGGATTTATATGGACCTGGGTAGTTTCGCCTCTGCCACGAAGTTTAGTTTATATGTCAGAATTTCAACAATGTGTGTGCTATTGAGGCCATGACTTTATTTTAAGCTTAACTGAGGCTTATCTATAGCCTTGGGTTCCCTTTGACCAAGACATCCCTGATACCCCGTTGTTTCATCGGAACCTTTATTCCATACCCACATCGATTGGCAATAGGGCCACATTACGCTTGAAACTTTAATTGAGCTCTATATACTGAGGAACCCTCTTCAGGCACGTCTGACGCAGCAGTCCAACATGCAAGCCTTAACCACCTCTCAGGTTACCATTAAATTCCAGCTCTAACAATGGATCCAAAAGGCCCGGGAGTCATTCAACCAGGGTCGTCATGACGAGGCTGAGGAACTGGCCGATCGCATCATCAAGCTTTCCACCAAGGAAATCGCTTGCGCCTATTACCGACACCTCTTTAATAAGATCGACTCATACTGGGACCGGGTACAAGGCAGCATTAGACACCACACCCTGTCGAAACTAGATCGGCTACAGCAGGCCCAAGTCAAGTCCGCAGTCGATACTAGCCATATTCCTACAGCTCAGACCATTTAGGAGATTTATATTGAGGCATGGGCGAAGGATGTTGATGTCCAACCAATCGAAGCGATTGGGGAAGGGAATGCAATGCCCGATGGGCTCGCTTGTTGGGTGACCACACGCTGACGGCTACTGCCTAAAAACAGCTGGTCAGACTTTATCTTTGATCATCTATTCAACTGCCTAAGCCCACCCACCTGAGATCAACTCCTCTTCCTGCATGTGTACTAGACCTTCAAAGGATTGTAAGGGCTAAACTGGTGTTTGGCTATGGGGTTAAGGTAGAGTGTTTGGGTAAGTTGGCGTATATTGTCACGGGCCAGGGCCCATATCCTTGCGGCTGTGCCGCAAGACGTACTCGGCTCGTGCGCGCCAGGGATGAGAAATCGGCCCACAGCTCAGCGGCACTTAGGAACTTCTTTCTTTCTTCTTCATCTTTGATGTAAATAGCATCCTGGACTAGATAGCTGGAATACAGTTACTAGAGGCCGTTCACAGAATAGCTCAGCTGCAGCTCGAGCTTTAATAATAGCTGCTGCCTTTACGGCACTTAATGCAACAGCAGGCAATAGAAGTGCCGATGGCGTGCATATTGGCGGCGGTATTGACTGTAGTAGTAGTGGTGGTGGTAGTGATGCTACTGCTCGTCGAGTTGCAACTGTAACCATCCCTGTCATCGACGTTGCTGCAACAACAACCAGCCGATCTACTGGTGGCGATTGCAGTATTATAGCACTGCAAGCTGTACTTACTCTACTTTATATATAGTATAAAGTAATACTTGGCGTTATACAATAGTAGTAGGATGTTTGCACCAGCTCAAGTACAATAATTATATATAAGGGTTTATTCTGGTTAACGAGAAATCAAGCCTAGTCAAACCAATCAGCGGTCTCGTTCTACCTCAACGCATCGAGCGCGTCATTCTGCTGCAATAGCCCATGCACCACCCGTCCCGCCCGCAGTTGGGTCCAGGGGGACTCGCTCGTTTAGCCTCAACGAGCACCGGACTACCAGCCAGGATTCTAAAAGCTGTGATTGGTCCAAAAGTGGAAACGGGCACCGTGTCTGTCTTTTATACTTGAGTAGGCAAGCTAAAGCACATGTCGAGACAAAGACGAACTGAGTTATTCCGGCGTCTACCTCTACTCTCATCGTGACGACGATATAAAGTTGGCATTTTGTAGAGTGGTATCCTATGCTTTGAGCTTATGACGTGATTGTGAGGTGAAGTGTACGTAGGCTTTAGGAAAGGCGGAGGAAACGTAAGGATCGATAGGTAATTTATTCTAACCGTAAGAGGGTAAGTCGGGGAAGAAGAATTTAAGGTTATTGAGACTAGGCGAAGTCGAGGAGCTGTTAATTAATAAGAGGCGTCATCAATGGCCAAAGCCAATCTAGCGACAAATTATCGAAGTGACGTGGCGTGTATGAATTGGCTACTGGCTGGTGGCTACAACCCTATCTCGGATGGTCGCTGCCGGGTATCGGGAAGTAGGAGATGATTGTCGATTACGCCCGAGTGTAGCTAATACGCAATAACGTGTTGTAGCGTGTCCCGCCAAGGATCATTTGCTCCGTTGCCGTAACTGGACATTGCTCTGTTACCCCTCTTTGATCTTTGTATTGACTGACCAATCAAACGAATTTTATTTCTCTTGACGCCCTCTGTCCCCCAGGCTTCCCCTCATTTATACAACCTAATTTGCTGCACTGAAGGGAGATTGCCCTTGCGTTCGACTCCTATGTCTTGCAGTTTCACGCTGAATTGATAACAAAACTGAAGCCAATAAGCCCCTTATGTCTTGCTTCATCTCTACGTGTCATTATATCATCCGATAACGTGTTATCCTATGATTCCTTTAGGTTCTGCATCGTGGGTATCGGTGAGTCTAGCCCCGAGCTTCTTCAGCCATGGCGCCTGTGCCAAAACACCAACTCAACTCTAACTGGGGCCAGATGCGGGGATAGATTCAGCATGTGAATTCATCAACCTCGCTCCAAGGGATCGTCAGGGCCACCCGATGTACACGGTACGTAAGCGCGATACCTGCTAGAACGCCTCACAACGATGGTGTTATGGTCAATATCGGATAGCTTCCTTGGAAGCCGGGGTTGTGCGGTTATAGGGGCAACCTCGAGTCTGAGCCCATCCCTGAATCTGGCCCCTAACCCTTGTATCACGAATCAACGTCCTCGATTGCCGACAGAGGCTTGTTCGCTACTGTCCTTCGTCAACATGAATCCATGATGTCTTGTTGCTCGCCCCTGACCATCCACGCCCGCACACCACATCTAGGCCATTAGGACGGGATACGACGCTAGGGCTTTAATCTGCTGGCAACGATCGACCTCGGTTTCCTGGTTCGGGGAAGCAGCGAGTTTGGAGCTTAGCAGCTTGGGCTAGCGTTGGTAAGTGGAGTCTCGGCCCCTCGGGCCTCCCTGCAGGGCTGCAGGTTGGCTGGGTGACTTTTGACGGGCAGCCGAAGACGTAACTATATAATCCCCCTCTTGGACCTAAGCCGTTTCATCGTACGGGTACCGTATCTGATCCGCCCTTCAGAACACACACTCGCTTCTACCTATTGACTGACCATCATGAAGTTCACATCCACCCTTGCGGGGCTCTTCCTCCTCGGCAGCGTTGCCGCTTTACCTCTCTCTGATGAAGAAAGGCTAGAAGGTCTATATTCCTGTGACCTGCTCAAGCTATCCTACTAACTTCCGCAGCCCGGGATAAGCTCAAGTGCCAGTATAAGGATAAGCTTTGCTGTAATAACAAAGACTACCATACCCCCGACTATGGACATGGCGAACACTACGGCCACCGTCACACCATCTACGTCCGCGCCCACGAGAGTATCCAGCGGGCTATCAACAAGGCCTCTCGCGGTGATAAAATCGTCGTTACCGCCGGTATCTACGCCGAGCAGCTCACCATCTCTAAAGATGGCATCGAGCTCATCGGCAAGGGCGCCGTCCTGGTTCCTGCCAAGAAGGCTGTCAAGAACATGTGCTCGGGCCTGAGTGGTCCCCAGACGGAGGCTGGCATCTGTGTGCAAGGGGAGGGCATCAAGCTGGACAAGTTCGTCATCGAGCACCGCAAGGTTCTGTCAGTGGAGAGGCCCGTCGAAGACGTTTCCATCACCGGCGTCGAGGTCCGCAAGTTCTCTGGCATTAACATTGCTATCCTTGGTGCTAAGAATACCCGCATCAGCAAGAACACGCTCACCGATGGTGCCAAGTATGGTACTCTCACGGCTGGCTCGACCAAGACGCTAGTCGAGGGCAACAAGGTCTCACACACGGGCCTAGGAGTTCAGGGGATCGCTATCTGCATGGATAACTTCTCTGATGTCCATATCAAGAATAACGAGGTCACCGACTATGGAGTCGGTCTCTGCGTCCAGACAAATGGCGCAGACGTGCACCACAATAAAGTCTCGCAGTCCTGCTTTGGCATCTTTGTCGATCCCGGCGTTACCGGCGCCAAGATCCATCATAATCACGTCGGCCCGAGTAACCCTGCCTGCCAGATCGCTTGGGGTATCACTATTGACGGCGCGGTCGGTTCTAAAGTTAGCGACAACCTTGTTGAAGGACAGAAGAACAAGGGCACGGCTATAGGCCTGGTGGTCATTGACGAGGAATGCCTCCCCACCAGTCCCCTATTCGGCCTGACTTGCCTGGCTCTCAAGCGCAAGTCTGTCGCTTCGGACAACATCTTCCTCCGGAATACGTTCAGGGATAGCGACTTAGATGTCTTTTTCAACACGACCAGCAAGAACAACTTCAAGTGCAATTCTTGCAAGGCCTCGCTCCCGAAGGGCTTTTGCGCGAAATGTAGAACGATCAATGCCATGTCCGGGCATAACCTGATGGAGACGATTGGTCGGAAATAAAATGGGTAGCGAGCTGCGAAAGATTGTAACTAACTCCGAGTATTTTGAGATAAATCCTATATGTCGTCCATCAGGCGTAAAAAAGGCTAGGTAGTGTTGACCAGTTTTGACAATCCACTTTCTGCCCAGCTTCAATACTAGCAACATGACCGACCTTGACGACCGCTTTTCTAATAATTGCTCGTCGATTTCAGGCTTAAAGCATTAACTGGTAAAATAAGGGTCTTAAGGCAGGATATTTGCTGAGGGGCTCTAGCATCAATTCATTTAGAATCATGAACTAGAGCTTCTCGTACAAATTCCATCATCTATTCGACTTCGCTTGTCGCAAAGAAAGCCCCATTTCCCGGCAGGATATACGAGGATTGTCAAGGTCAAGGTCAATATCATAGCCAGAGCTGTAAGATAGGCAACGAACAGTTCTTTTATCGTGGCCAATCGACACAAACGCGGTCCCATTGTTCCTCAGCCATTACCAGACAAAACCTCAAGTCCGAACATTTACTTCCCCGCTCGTTCATGGACACAAGGGTAAGCCTTCTTAGTCAGAATTGGAACAGACTAGGTAGCGCTTACCCCGCACACCATGTCAGCATCAAGTCGTAGTCGGGCATGCGTTATCTATTCATTGGTCGTAATTGAGCTTCCCGTCTTGCCTCACACAATACGAAGACTCACGAGTTGGTCAGTGACCTAATGACCCTCTTTGTGTTGCTCAAGACATGCATCCTGACGTGATATTGGGTCCGGGAGAGGACGTCATTCCCTTGTTGCAGCCTGATGATTCTTGGCATTGTGGATCCTGATCACAACAGCGTGTCCGCGATTACGGGGAAAAAGGTAGTAGAAGGGTTAATGTTATAGCGGTCCGGCAGTGTCTTACCTTATTGATAGATCCCATACGGTCAATTCAATCGTTGCAATAGTGTTCAAATTGATGATGATCGTGATGATCGTTCCCGGGTCATCCGGACCTGCCGGAAGAGGGGTTATTTGACCCCCTTCATGACTAAGGTCCGGATATCAATCTACTGAAGGTTTCCTTGTACAGGGTCTCTCCAACACTTATCTTGCCGGGAAGTGTGGATATGACAGGGGTTTAGTTCAACATAAACTGATTCTGATTGGCTCGGGGAAAATTAACAGGGATACCGTCTGTGCCACGGCCTGACCGGGGTAGACGGAGACTTACCCTGTATATTTATAGTCTTAACTTAAATGAAGAATAAAAAGCTTGCTGAAGATATTCAAACATTTAATTTACTTCATCAATTTATTTGTGTTTTCTTTATCGATTTATGTACTTTTTACTTCATGCATCGTTGTGGCTGATTTTGTGTTGATTTTGTTGTGTTATTTATCCCTTCGCGACACAAGTGCCAACCCGCAACCCGGAGCCCAACGTTGATCCCACCGAGTCGAGCTGTTGGTAAAACGGAGCCACGTCCTGCGGTATGTTGCACGAACCCGCATCTGAGGTCTCAGATGAGCTCGCGGCGTCGTCAAATTCGACGGCGACTAGGCCAGAGCAGTTACGCTTCAGAGGCTCGTCCGGGCTGGACGAAGTAGAGATGCTAAACGACCAACTGCCGCTCTCGGGTCCCACATGTGGGCGTAACTGGATGATATTCTCGACGCTGGGTTCCTCCGCGACCACAACGGCGCTGTCGATCCGAACGTACGGCGGCGGATTGGTGAGGGTGGATGGCTGGTTCGTCTTCCTGTAATATCAGCCTCGTAGGCGTCACTTCCGCGCCGAGGCATCTAGTCGCTATCTTCGCTGGCGTCGCATTACCAATCCTCACGGAATGGGTATCCCAACCGAACGCCTCATTCCTTCCGCCTATTAGCATAAGTACAATAAAGCAAAATCGTAAGCCATACCCTCCTGGCCCATCTAAGCGGTGTCATTAAATTGAACGTATTCACGTTTTAATGAGAGGGAAAAAAACATTTAGTTAATACCATCGCAACAAAGGCATCGGTGGATGACGGTTTCTGTGTAAGCGGATTAGCAACAGTCTCCTTAAAATGAGCTGCGGCAAGACGATTAACAAGTATACCGTTGACTGCTTCCATAACGATGCGGATTTGCGTCGTATCAGTAGCGCAAGTGAAATGAGCGTAGACCCGCTTCGGCTCATGCTGTTTCAAGCTCACGAAACGCTTGACAATATAGCGGCAAGCAGCAGAACAATCATCGCCGCCCTCGTAATCGGGGAAGCAGTCCTTCATGGGGCTATCGGGTAGCTTTTCCTTAAAACGATCGATTTTATTGAGGAAGAGGATGATTGGAGTCTTGAAGAACAACCTCGAGTTGCAGATAGAGCCGAAGAGGGTCATGGCCTCCTGCATTCGGTTGACGGTCTCATCTCCGGGTAAAGGCTGATCGTAGTCGGAGAGGTCGACGAGGAAGAGAATGGCGGCGACATCATCGAAGCAGTGGATCCACTTCCTTCGCTCACATCGCTGGTGACTGATGTCGAACATGCGATAAGCGACATCGCCAATGATAAAGGTGGTTTCGGTGATACCGGTAGTCTTGACACGCGATCGGAGGACGTCCTGCTCATTGGGTGTATAATCGGGAGCGGCGATACGGGCAATATTATCCAAGTAGCTGCCAGATGGTTAGTGAGGGACCGGCATGAATCAATCAATTAGGGAAGCCACGCTCTATCTAGCCGAATCGTTCAGCCGGTAGTCGGGGGATCGCTTGAAACACTGCTGGACGCCACGGTCCTTCCATAGACCCTCGATGGCGCTACCAACCTCGGGAGGGAGAACCTCGCCTTTAATCTGGGCGGGTTGGATAAAGATGGTTTGGACGTGGTGTTCAATTCGCTGGTCCTCGAGAGAAAGCTTAAGCGACTCCATGTCCTCTAGAATGACGCGCATCGACTGAACAGTGTTGCTGAAGATGATTTCCTTGAAGGATTCTCGCTCGTCACGAGAGTAGCCACCCTTATAGATGAGCTTCATCTGCTTCATAATGGTAGACTTTCCAGATTTACCGGCACCTGTTGGCTGAAATTAGAGTCTCACCAATGCATTAAGCTGCGCACGCTTCGACGTAGGTGAGGTCGATGCAGGTCGTAGTCGAAGGGGGAAGGACATACCGAGAAGCAGCAACTTGACCGGGTTACGCTGCATCTCATACCACTTGAGTAGATTCTTAACCTTATTGTTGCGGGCCTTGCCCTCCTTCTCTTTTATGCTCATTTCGCAACCTATCTTGGCGGCTTAATAATGAGGTGAGACGAAACAAGTGAAGGTAAAAAGAGGTGGAGTGAAGAGAAAAGGAGACGATGGTGAAATTAAATAATGTATAAGAGCGGCAGGAGTAGGATTTATATAAAATGAATTTTATTTAAAATAGAATTAATAATTAATTAATAAGTTAAATTTTAGTAAGATATTTAAATTTTAATTAGCTCTATAGTTTATTAGTTTATAATTTTCTTTTTTTTATATTAATAGATTTAAATTTCTAATTGGAAATTAATAGAGGGGCATAATATTTTTAATATAGAGGTATAACCTTATAGAGGTATAACTTTTATAAGCTATAATTTATTTAAATTTTATTTATTAGTAACTTAAATTCTGCTGCCTATACTATAAGTACCTTAAGCTTTCTATATTTCTACTTTAGCTACTAAACTGGCTATAATTACTTTAAGTATATAGATATATTCTTCTGCTTTAATCAGCTAACTTTTAACTGCCTTTATAATATTCTTACTTAGACTATCACTACTTAAATAATATATAGAGCTTTACAGATTGTAAAACTTTAGCCCCAGCGATTAATTATATTACAAAAAATAACAGTAAATAAACTGATAAGTTAGATTTAGCCCTATACTACTTATAAACTGACTATACTCTGTAAGTAGTATTGCAATAGATATCGGTTAATACTATAGAGTTACCTACCTTCTAAAAGCTGTTATACGTGGGTTTATTTAAGTGCTTACACAGAGAGCTATAGGTCTGAGTTTCTAGGGAGAAGTTCTAAGTTATACAGCCTAGACTATAGATAGGTTATAAACTAGAGGCTGGGGTGATATATCTCCCTCCCTCTTCTCTCTTTCAGGGGTCTGCATCTACCCACTTCTATCCACAACCACCTCAACAGTAATAGAATAGATAACTTACTAAGCAGACCTGAAGTTGAATTAATAGAAATAGACCCTATCTATTAATATAGATACTATCTACAGTAATACAGAACGCCTCAAACGCCACAGCAGATCAAGGATATCCCGCCAGCATTAGTCTCACAATCCCTCAATATTATCATCAGACCATCCACCCCCATTTCCCTTATTAACCTGCTGGCCCAGTTTATCCTTAAGTACCTCGATCTCTATACTCCTAAGGGCAATCCTATTATAGTCTTCTATTAAGCCAGCCTTAATCTATAATCTAATTGTCTGAGCGGCAGAGATTATATCTATTTTAAGTTATATCCGCCGGATTATAACTATAGAGCTAGCAGCTGAGAAGGTCCTCTTACACTTAGCGGCTATTAGAGGTATATTAAGTATATTAAAGGCTATCTTAGCTAGCTGGAGATATTTAAACTGGTATTCTATTTAGTATCTTATTAAATCAGCCTTTAAAGAGAGCTCTAACTTCTAGATAGAGAGTAGCTAATAATTTAATTTATTAGCTAGTAGTATAAATAATTGTAATTTGCTATTAAGTTTGTATTTTAGGCAGATAACTTGCTCTTTCTTATTAAGATCTAAATTTTCTAGATTTATAGAGGCAGAAGATAATATACTTTAATAAGGATTAAAGTTGTAATCTTAATATTGCTATACTCAGAGATTATAAACTATCTTCTCTATCTTAGCTGCCTACTTATTACCTCTCTTTTTAGCTACTTAAGCCTTAAAGAGTAAGAGGCCTTAAGTAGGCTAATTCTTAAAAGCTTTAAGAAGGTATTTAAAACTAAGGCTGGGGTAAAGAACTATAGCAGTATAGTATATTAGTAACTCAGTAATCTTAGCTTAATATAAATCAAGCTTATTTTAAGTAGTATTAATATAGCTTTAATAGTAACTTAGCTTTAAGCAACTTTATATTTTAATCTTAATATCTTTAAGCTTATAAAAAAGATCCTTAAATAATAAAAAGACTCCCCAAATACTACTAAGCTAACTCTTCTTACCTCTATAGTAAACTTAAAGCTAGTTATTATCTTCTAGCTTTTTAACTTACTTCTTAAAGTACCTTAAGATATTATAGAACTACTAGATTGTATTTTAGTTATTCTTATTAAGAAGATTCTTATTACTAAGGTATAATAGCTTCTTATTTAATAAATAGAAACTTATAAGAGAACCCCTTTAATACTAAAAATAAAATTACCCAGTTATAAATTATAAAGCTACCTTACTAATAAGTTCCTTAATATATAGCTATAGATTACGAGTCTGTTATATTATATAGAACTGAGAGAGCTACCGAGTAGTATTATTAACAACTATATTAAGAATCCTAAAGCAGCCTGCCTCCCTCTAGATATTACGCAGGTAATCTGTTACTAGCTGAGATCGGTATATCCAGACTACAAGATTGTATAGGCGGCTAATAGGTCTAAACTTCCTCCAGCTATTAAAGTTATCAATACTAATACCCTTAGAGAGATAGTATTCCTTTAGAAATAATAAGGCACGGGTAACCAAGTTGATAATATGCCTAAAGTAACAAACCCGAACCTGGAGAGGGTTGAGACTGTTAATACCCTTGAGCGCTAAAAGCTCTGCTAGTGCTATATTGTTATTTGAGGCGTTATCGACCGTGAAGTAGCCCAGTTGCCTTGGGTTGGTCACCAGACTAAACTCCCTCAAGACCTCTGTGACCTGAGCAGCAATATTGACCCCAGTGTGATTCCCTTCTATATGAGGTAGATTGAGGAGGACCTTCTTCGGCTCAAACGTCTTACAGCATCATCTAGATCCATTGCTCGTTGTAAGCTGATGACTGTAATAGTTGGTACCTTGACTATTTCCCGCCTTTCACTTGATAGTCGACAAGAACAGCCAATCTCTACGATGCCTGGGCACGAGCTGCCAATTCTAGGATAAACGTGTGGACTTTCAGATTTCGACGACTTGCCAGAGCGCCCCACCAAGAAACCTCTAGTCAAAGCCCTCTACACTGTAAGGAGGGGAGACATGAGTTAAGAGTGCTACTGAGCCTGCGCCTCTTGGCGCTATAAGTCGTGCTAATGGCGAGCAACAGCTGATAGCTAGCCAAGATTGGGGCCGTAAGTATGAACAAGATAGTGATAGCTATAGATCTGTTGGTAATATCGAGGGAGATGGGTATTTGAACTTTCGGCCAAGGTTCGTTTGGATATCACGCATGTCGAGTGAGCACATGTGCGATGTTGTCGGGTCAGGCCGACGGAGAAGCGAGTCAACAGCATCGCCTAGTGTGACCAGAGGATTCTAGCCCTCAACACAATCGGGTCATAATAAAGATACACTGGCCTATCTTTACCAAGACACAGAAAAACAAATCAACCTCGGTACTTATGAAGAAAAACGTAATTAACAACTACTGACAAAGAAATCAAAGCTTATCAAATATGAGGTTGAAAACTAATACCCATCCCGATACACAGCTAATAGCGACCGCTAACGATACCGCCACAGCCGAGCACCTCGGCCGATACTCTAACAGTAGCCACAGCAAATTTTCCGAGTTCCATATAATCCATACACCGTCCGAGCTGAAGCCGTACCCTCGGCGACGTAGCACTTAAGAAGCATTCAACGCCGTATTTAAAGCTGGCAGTCGCGAGTTACTGATATCTAGAATAATAACGCCGATATCAGTAAAGAGGTATAAGCCAGTAATATAAAACTATATTTTAAGTAGCGTTCTGCCAATCTCGAGCGTCTGCAGGCATTAGCTGCTTGCGGCATCCCAGATCTTGACTGTGCTATCATAAGACGCCGACGCTACCTACTTCGAGTTATAGAAGAAGGCAACCGAGTTAACAGAGGTGCAGTGACCCTTGAGCGTCTGCAGGTATTAGCCGCTTGCGGGATACCAGATCTTAACTGTCTTATTATATAACGCTGATACTACTTAGTTCGAGTTATAGGGGAAGGTAACTAACTTAACTGAGCTGCTATAGCCCTCAAGTATCTATAAGTATTGGCTGCTTGTAGTATCCCAGATCTTAACTGTTATATCTTCTAATACTGATACTATTTACTTTAAGTTATAGAAGAAGGCAATTGAGTTAACCAAGCTGCAGTAGCCTATAAGTATCTATAGGTATTAGCCGCTTGCAGTATTCCAGATCTTAACTACTATATTAAATAAAGCTGATACTACCTGCTTCGAGTTATAGGAGAAAGTAACTGACTCAATTAAGCTATAATAGCCCTCGAGTATCTGTAGGTATTAGCTGCTTATAGTATCCCAGATTTTAACTGTCTTATTATATAATACTAATACTACCTACTTTAAGTTATAGAAGAAGGTAACTGATATAACTAAGCTGCTATAGCTCTTAAGTATCTGTAGGTATTAGCTACTTGTAGTATTTCAGATCTTAACTATCTTATTATATAATACTAATACTACCTAATTTAAGTTATAGAAGAAGATAACTGATCTAATTAAGCTGCTATAGCCCTTAAGTATTAGCAGGTATTAGCTGCTTATAATATTCCAGATCTTAACTATGCTATAGTTTAATACTAATACTACCTGCTTTAAGTTATAGAAGAAGGCAACTAATATAACTAAGCTGCTATAGCTTTTAAGTATCTATAGATATTAGCTACTTATAGTATCCCAGATCTTAACTGCCTTATTATTCGATACTGATACTACTCACTTTAAGTTATAGAAGAAGATAACTAACCTAACTAAGCTGCTATAGCCCTCGAGTATATACAGGTATTAGCTGCTTATAGTATCCCAGATCTTAGCTATATAATCCTAAGATACTGATACTACCTGCTTTAAGTTATAGAAAAAAGTAATTAAGTTAACTGAGTTACTATAGCCCTTAAGTATATATAGATATTAGCTGCTTATAATATCCCAGATCTTAACTATATATCATATGTATCAGTGTATCGGGATATCGGATTTCTGCGGTTGTGACGGAAGTGAAGCTTTCCTTCTGTTATCATAGGCGTCCATCGCCACTTGCCTCGTCACCGGCCTCATCATCAGATAAGCCCTAGGCCTAGCTTTTCCTTGATTTTATCAATAGCCAGTTGAAGCTAAAGACTCCGACGGATCCGGAGCCTCTCGGCTGTCCGAGGTCATCCGAGGTCATCATCAGTCTCTTCGTCTATAAGACTGACCCAAAGACCCTCATTAGATAGGAAGAATATCAAGAGCTTCTCGCACACATGATCATATCCATCTGCTAGATGCAACAGAGATGATTATAGTGAGAGTAAGTTGCCAAGACAGGCCTACTCTATACTGCGGCGCTAGAGGATACCTGAATGCTCACCTAGTCTCCTATAGCTACTCAAGTACCTCCTAAACGGCACCAGCTCCACCTGGTGGCTACGAGGCTCTTTAACCTCTTGTAAGCATGAAAATAGTCCTCACGGAAATTGGGAAATAGTCTTATTCAGTAGATCACTGTTAAAATTCTACAAAGCAGTTATTTGTGAGTTGCCATCGAGGATGATTGCTGAAGTTGCAAGATACCCTATTTTCTTATAAGTCGCGGGGATTTAGGTATACTCACTAACACATCTTAACACCGCCACGGCATTTGGAGCTTCAAGACACCAAATCACCCTCGGTCGCGCCAGGTCGCGCCAGGAGCCGGTTGACGCGTCAATGTAATCACGCTAACACGAGCCCCTGGCGGATTCCAGCGAACCGCGTCACTCGTTCGACCGAATCGATCGATTTTCGATCGAACAGTTGGCGCCGTTCGATTCGTATGTTGAATGAGATACGCCACATTCGATTCAAGGTAATCGAATGTCGAATGAGACCCGCTACATTCGATTCGATGCGAATCGAACAGGCCTGTGGTAGATTCGACATCGAATCGAATGCCAAGAAATTCGATTCGATATTCGTAAGACTTGGCATCGAATGAATCTATCGATTCGATTCCCGTTCGTAAGATATCCAACCCTGGTTCAAAAGGAAGCTTCCCGAAAAAGTTGGATCTATGATACATTAGACTCGGAAGATCAACTGGAAGTGGTCAAACTGTGTTGATTTCAACTAACCGGAACGAAAGGATGCCATCAGCTGGTCATCTTCACCAGTAATTTCCAAGCGCTGGGTTGGAACTAAGTGGTAGAAGGTAGTCCATGCTTGCAGGGGAAACATGTTGTTCTATAGTATCTCCAGGGCTGAAAACTCGGTAGGTTCAGTAAGAATTTCGGTAACCTGCTCGTTTGTATTCCGAACAAAACGATAGCGCATGAAGTCCCGGTTGGCCAAAGTATTGTCTTCTTCTTCCTTCCACTTGAGTCGATAAGGCTCAGGGACCTTTGCCCAATTTCGGGAACATATATAGCACTTTTGCAATGCAGCAGCTCGAAAGTGGGTAGGAGACGTGTGATGTGGTCTGTAGCCACTGTCGTTCAAATGGTCTCCCTGACGTGGTAGGCTGTTGCCATTAAACATGTCGTCACAGGTCGAGCATAGTTTGCTTAGGTCAATCATCTAGGCTGTGAAGAGCAGTGTGAGTACCTAGGTAGGTAGATAAGTAATGGCACGAATGATGTAGATATTGTAATCGATGTTGTAGTTAAAAGCAGAGCATCTGTATTTTAACGGGTGAGCAAGTGCACTTTTTAACTTGAGATGATAAGATGAATTTGGGTTTGGTCCGAGCTCGAACAAGAGCCGCATTAGTGGAGTGTGCGTTGATCTATCCCGGCTTGGCATCACGTGGGCGTTTTAATTTGCCCGTGCAACAGAGTTTGCAGCCCACGTCAAATGGTTCACAACACCCTCCAGGTCACAGAGAGGTGTGATCTTGTATTGGTCGCCTGATGCTCGGCGTCTGACGGTTGAACAGACTGGGACTGCCGATGCGAGAGACTGTGTTACATGGGAGCCTGGTGGAATTTCATCTTGCTGGCAGCGGACAGGCTTTCTATCCATAACGCACATGTATAACGAGTGCCACAGACAACAAACAAACGTTACTACTGTACAAAGGCCGCCTCGTTTCCATTGCTTTTTCGTTTTCTACCCCACAATCCCCCCGCCGTCCATAGTCCGGTGCACATTGTTTTACGACACAAAACCACCTTTCCGTCCGTGTATTTTTGTTTTGCGACGGAAAACAATCATAATCGCGGATATGCTGTTATACTTAGTGCCCTACTTATATCTAGCCTCAATCCTCTTTCTATACCACAGAGAGTGGTCTATAATAATAATTCACAACACTAAGAAATATCAGGCTATAAAAACAACAGAATAGTCTTACTTCCCAATTCCGATACCTTATTATAATATATATCTTAAATAATATAAAGAGAGTTATATAATTACTAATTACTACTTAAGCCTCCTTTAACTATACTATATTTAACTACCTGCCTCTATAACCTTCTAGTAAGCTACCTTAGCTTAATTAAGATAAAGTATAATTTAAATAGTAAAATATATAGCTATTTTAGTATTACTATAGGTTTAAGTATAAGGTAGTAATTAGTTAATATATTCTAATAATATTAATTAAGAAAAATACTATATCTTGCCGGTTTTATCTATTTTAGCTGCTACTAGTAAATAAGTAATTATTTTTATATTATATAAAATAAAATAGAAAGCTTAGTTACTATTAATATTTATAATATAGTAGTATATTTTATTTCTTTAAGGGTAAATAGATAATATAAATAAATTATCTAATTAGCCCTAAGTAATCTATATAAAATAGACTGGTCTGCTCTACTATAATTTAATATTAAGTCTGTAAGTTAAGTAATATATTTTTAGCTACTTACTGCTATAACCTTCTATATTACCTTATAACTTAAATAAGATACTAACTAATAATTACCCATCCAGTCCCCTTACTGGCCTATTATAATTCCCCTCTTATACCGCTAAGTAACTCGTCGAGCTGGATAAATACCTTATTAGCTCTCGAGTTGCTCGCCTATATTTATCAGTCTGTTATAAGTATTACAGAACGCCCGATGGCCCTGTATCTCTACCGGTACGTAGTCAGCTGCCTGCTATTAGGCCCCTATCTACAGAGTACTCAAATCTGCCTTACTTATAACTCCACCTCTGCAACGGGGCTGTTATGGCTGCGGCCGGTTAAGCAGGCTGTTTTTGGGTCTTTAATAGGGTTTGCATCAAAACCAAAAATGGCAATAGATCGACGCTATTTTCTCTTTCCCCGGAGAGGGGCACGGCGGAACTATACCTGGAGAGCTTTAGAAACTGGCTAAAAGGTACTCGAGCGGTGCTATGAAAACTAAGGCTGTTTCTAGCTTTTGCCTTGTAAAAACTATAAGTTTCTGATAAGAATTAATAATACATTACTTGTATATTTTACTTTACTATAATAATAGCTTAATAATTTTCTAAGACTTTATATAATTTTATTTATAGAGATATTTTAAGTTTCTATTTATAAAAATATCTTATACTGAAGTTTTAGAATAACTTCTTAAAAATAATTATATAAAATCTCAGAAAAATAATATTCTATTGTTATACTACAGAAAATATACAAGTAACTTTTAGTTAAGTTTGATTAGATTCTGATGGTTTTTGCAAGGGGGTTGAAAATGGCATTTTATATAGAATTTAGAGGTGGCTCACTCGCTTGGGTGGCTCACTCGCTTGTGAACCACGT
This sequence comes from Ilyonectria sp. MPI-CAGE-AT-0026, assembly GCA_020744155.1. NCBI lineage: Eukaryota > Fungi > Ascomycota > Sordariomycetes > Hypocreales > Nectriaceae > Ilyonectria > Ilyonectria sp. MPI-CAGE-AT-0026. Next base: position 227,986 of record JAGPNQ010000037.1, read on the forward strand.
TGATTATTATAAGAATTATATACTATTTAAAATTAGTATTCTCAAGTTTTAAACCTACTAGATCTCTAGTAATTAGAAAATAGCTAATTACTACCTGCTCTATAAGTTAATTAATAGTTGCCTTATATTATGCTAGTGTGTTTTAGTTTGCCACCCAAATTTAATTAACATATATTAGATATCGAAGCATATGCTCTCAGGGTTTAAGGTAGTTACATTCTTTATCAGAAGGTTAATAATGTTGCCGTCCGTCCCCTCCACACTCTTAACTATATTGATATCGAGATACGGGATGTTTACATGTGATTAACCGTAATGCAAAATACATGATTGGTTCGTTCAGTCTTTCCGGTGAGCACCGGAACCAACCGATGTCCCAAAGGCAATAGTGGTCGAGCCACCCTTTAAACGCTAGGCCTCTCAGGCGTTCCGCTGTGAGACTCGTTGCGAAACTCGTTGTCAACGCTCTCATGAGTGTTGGCGTAGTCATCCTCGCCGCTGAGTTCCTCAAGAGTCTTGCGAGCAGTCTCTGGAATGAGGATGGTAGTAAAACAGCCGATAAGCATGAAAAGCGCATAGATCTCAAGAACGTGGTTCATCCAGGGAGCGTCATTAGTCGGAGTAGCACCGTGGGTACGAAGGGTCGAGATGGCTCCCTGCCCAATAATGGATCCAATTTTGCCGGACGCGGCAGAGATACCGTGAGAAGTGGATCGGTAACGGGTGGGAAAGACTTCACCGGGGACAACAAAGGTGGTAGTATTAGGGCCTAATCTATTAGTTAACCGCCGTCAAGGAACAAGATATAAACTTACCGAAGTTAAAGAAGAACTGGGCAAGTACATAGATAGCGAGTAGACCGCCGGAGGAAATATGATTATAGTCGAAACCCATAACCTAAATATTTATTAGTATTAGTAAAACAATTTAAAAGGGGGTAATATACAATAAAGAGAATAGTAAGAATTATAAAGCCGCCAAGCTGAATGGTTTTACGGCCAAGAAGATCAATAGTAGCAACAGAAACCCAATACCCTGGAACAGCACCAGCAAGGACAATAATAATATTGCCAACGGCAGTATTATAAAGGTACTCATATATGTTATTAGCACCCTTAGTCGAGTAGCCAATAACTGCGAGAATAGTGCCGTTATTCAAACTGAGACCATAAAAGGCCACATCGAGGCAGAACCATGAGCCAGCAGTTCCAAGCAGAAGCAAGAAGTTCTTAAGCTTGCTGTAGTAGCGGAAGAAGTCACGCCAGCCGGCCTGAGGCACCTGAAGGTTCTCGCGAGCACCCTGATGGACCTGAGCACGAGCGACTTCGTCAGTCTCACCCTCATGCCTGCCAGCTATATAGGCCTTAACGTCCTCGTCAGCCTTCTCGATATCGCGGGCGACGTCGAAAGTATAACGAGGGGTCTCAGGGATGGTTAGACGGTCTGGGCGCCCCAAGTTAACCCATGTCAAATCGGTATGCCGAGGCGGGCTTTGGCCACTTACAGTAAAGGGCAATGCAAGCGGGAACGCCGCCGAAGCCGACGAGGATACGCCACATCTGGTCGACGGCGACCTGGCAACTTCCAGTGCAGGTGGTTATTTTACGGGCAGGCTCAAGATCGGACTTGTAGCCGAGAGTAAGGAACATCATGACCAGGGCAGCGCAGAGCTGGCCAAAGCCCTGCATGGCAAAGACGGCAGCCATCATAGCTCCTCGCCACTTGGTGGTCGCGAATCTTTCGCATGTGTCAGCAGGGGTCCGGATTGAAGATACTCCAATACTATAGCTGCAGGCTTACTCAGAAGTAATAATAGAAGAAAGAGGATAGTCACCACCAATACCGACGCCCATGATGACTCGCCAGAAGATGATAACTCCGAAGATGGAGGTTGATGGAGAGCCACCAGACAAGGCCTGAGCGAGGGTAGCAAAGATAATAATAATAAGTTCCAGACCGTACATGCGCTTTCGGCCGACGATATCAGCCAGCATGCCGAAGCCAAGCTGACCAACGACAGTACCAGCCGAAGTTGAGAGCTTGATGGCATTATCTGTGCTGGTAGGAAGCTTGCCCGTGGAGGGATAGTAGACGATGCCAAGCATAATAGTCAGCATGGAGACGCAGAAGATATCGTAAGAGTCGGTGAAAAAGCCGACACCGGCGACAACACAGGCTCGAACATGATACCAGCCAAACGGAGCCTTGTCGATCTCGGCGAGGGCAAGACGACGACGCTCGTTGGGGTCAGCGATATGAGCAAATTCGTTGTGGACGTTGCGGAAAGCACTGTTGCCGCCGGCTGTCGGCGCGACAGCGGCCGGGGGGGCACGCGTCTCTTTCTCAGCCATTGGACTGGATGGATGGGGAATTAATAGCGTATGCCAAGAAGGGATAATTAGACACAAGTTGTAAGTGAGAAAACGAAGAGAGGAATGCTTTTGATATTCGTGTACTTTGATGCACCCCGGATTTATTAAATAGTAACACGGCTACCGGTGCCTCTGTTGTGACCCGGTCGATGCTGCGTAATAACGGTTCTGGAGGCGCAAACTGTGGAGGCCTCGGTGTCCCAAAAGAGAAAAGCTCAATCAGCTAACAAGCTTCGTCGCGCGACCTGCCATTGTCTCCGTCATTGATTTATGGGTAAAGACATAATGGGGGGGTAAGTCAGGAAGCTGAGTCTCCTCTGATGCCGATGGTCGCCGTGGGCTTTGCTTGGCAAGGAGATGCACGAGTAGAGATGGATGAGAGTGATGCTGCACACTAATTCCGTGCCGTTTGCCGAGATCCTAGAAGATCTCTAGTGCTCCCTGCAGCCAAGGATATTGGCATCTGGATGCACGTGGGAGGGGAGCGACCATTGATTCGCCCGGTGTCCTTCACAAGCTCGACTGTCTTGTGTCCATCGTTCTGGACGGAGCCTGAACCTTCTGAGGCTCTCAGAAGCAGCGGCGTTTGCCTTCTCTTAGTCCGTCGAAAAATAACTGGGCAAGAGGGGTGGCTAAGACCGTGGATGGGCAGGAGCCATCAGTTCGGACAGAACTGAAGGACGCCGGGAGGCCCAGGTAGCGTTGGAAGATGCCGTAGCAAGACATTTTTATCTTTTGGTTATTTCATATTTATATCAAGCTGGCCTTGATGTCCAAAAAGGAAGATTCTACTCCTGGTCCAGACGACAGGCATAATGTCTCACTATATTTGGAGGATGCTTAAGGCGAAATTATGCTTGCTGCACCCTTATACAATGCACCTGAAAGATAATAAGGCAGACCGAGCAGAGTTAGCAAGATGCATGCAAGATACGTGGGCAGTCTTAGACTAGGAGCAGATTTCGAAGCTAATTAAATCTCTGCCTCGCCGATTATAAGCTGTTATCCGGGAAAGAGGGTGGTATACAAAATATTAAATACCAGCTTTAGGGCTATCTAATGCACTAATTTTCCTTTATATTATATTTTAATTGAATTTATTACTGCGCTTTAAAGTTGGGTGTTTTAAATGTGGTGGTGGTGGGTGTGCGGGGCTGTACGGAGACTTTTGGCCCGTGACTGTAGCACTATAGCGGCCTTAGATTCCTTATGCAATATATATAACTCCATCTTATAGAGATAGCAATCTTTATTCTATTTATATATTATATAAACTTAGCAGCAAATACTGCCTCTACTTCAGGCTTAGATATAAGCTTATAAGGTATAGTAATAGGTAGAATCTTCTAAGTACCTGAATGCGTGCTTATAGTCCTTTTCTACCCGGTTAAGAGCTTCCTAAAGAAGAGAGTGCTAAAAGGATACCTACCCTTTATTTAAAATGCCCTACTCTTAGTTTAGTATGGTTTTGCTACCCTAGCGCTGGGGCTGGCTTTGGTGCTATTTAATAAGGATATAGCCCGTTTTGGGGGTTAGAAGCTATAACTTAACTTAATATCTATTTACCTCTTACTTAATCTAAAGATCTTCTATTACTATATCTAGTTAATAGAAGATATATATTATGACTATAACATCCTGACGTCCCTAGGGTATTAGCGAGAGAAGCCAGCCATCTATGCCCCAATCATAATTAAAATAAATACGGCTACTGCTATATTAATCCTTAATCTGGTCTTAGAAGATATTTAAATTATCGTAATTACTACAAGAGTTATCGGGTAAAATAATAGAGAATGCATATATAGCTAAGATAGTATTAGCAACTACCTACCGGAATTAACATCAGCTCCCATATTCCGCGACTATATTTATACGAGCCATAACTAACAGGCATAGTCATCTCCTCCTTCCCAGACCCCATATTTCCAATTTAAGGCAGGGCTCTTAGAGTCCCGATATACCTACGCAGGGCAGCAGGATCGAGGCAGACAGCAGTCTCTATACCATGGGACTGGACCGTACCCTTATATTCCTTTTTCTTAAAGCTTGATTAACCTCTCCCCGATACGGGCTTGAATAGAGCGTGCCTGACGTGCATCAGCTCGAGGACAGAATGCGAGAGGATGGTCATCGCAGAGGGTATCTCGGTAGAGCAGGCAGAGAGGACATCGGATAGACTGTCGCTCGAGTTGCTTCTGAACTTTCTCCTCGCGGATAGAGTCGCCGCTTCTATCATCTTCCCAGTCGTCGCGCCATCGTACGGGGTTCCTTCTCATTGCCTGCAAGGATAGTTCTTGCTTCGACTAGGTGCCGATTGGCTTGGGCGGTCTCGGAGAAGAATAACCATACTGGTCTAACTTCAATATACTGGTGTGATACCGATGGAGCAAGGAGTCGTCTAACGTCACTTCAACACTACGACGCGCCCGAGCAGATCGGACGTCTAGCGAGATAGGAGGGCAGTCTCGTAGTCGGACAAACCCGTGATTGCGACCGGACAGTAGTGGTACGGGAGACAATGCAGCGGCCTGAGACTCGCTATCGCTGTCGCCGTCGCTGTCGCCGTCGCTGTCGAATGGGCATGTCTCGGCAGCGAAAACAGAGGTACGCGCAATTGTTCGTTTTGGCGCAGGCAAGCCGCTCCAGCCACGGCTGCGTTGTCTCTTTTGGCGTGGTGGTGATAAGGACGATGGGGATATCGGGGTTGGTGATTGTTGCGATTTTTGTTGGGGCTGTCCTTGTGCTTGGTCGTGCTCGCGAGGTATCACGCGTGGACGCGCAGCACTGCGACTGCGTCGATGCGGAATATCCTTCATGTCGTTAATGAGATTTGAACAGACGTATGTTCCAACGGCTGATTCGGCGCGGCCTGGTAAATCGTGTGGATGGAAATAATAATTCAGCAAGAGGTTAAAGGAACGAAAGATCTGTCTTTAAATCAAGATAACACGAACGACAACACTGCGCGCGATTGAAATGCCAGTCTTCCCCTATTTCTTTTCTTTTTCCCCGCACCTGACTTTCTTGACGCCACAGATGGCGTCCGTTTTGGTGGGTGGTTTATCTGTCACGTCCTAGGCATGTACAAGTCACATGCATAGGACCCATCTACAAATTCCCCCTAAATCAAGGGGTGATCGCACCAACAGCAAAAACGATCTGATCGCTGTTCTGATCACTACTCGAGTCTATGTCTGTGCGTGGCCCGTACTGCCATAGTCCACCGCCTTGCGAGGCCCGGGCCTCGCAATGTAGAATAAATCTTTACCCCGCTTCTGACACGACACCAGAAACCCGGAGCAGCACACAGCAACAAACACATCACAGGAGCGAGAGTGCCTCTATTGTGTACCCAATAATTTGAACCTTATTCCATGGCTAAATATACAATTTATACCCGAGCATACTCTGCCGGCAGTGCTGGGCCACTCACCTCAGCCAAGGGCCAATGGGCGATCCATGAACCCACACGGAGCTACTTGCTGAGTTCCGAAATCACTCAAATACCAGGAATCGAAAGCCCACAGCCTTGGTTTCGGTCAGCAATTGCATTATCGACACAGTCAAGTATGCTTTCAACAAATACTATGTAGACGGCGACTCCCCAACAGACATTTGGGTCGCTTTTACCGAGGTTCCAGAGAGAGATGAAACAGCTAGCCAGATCTATATAGCACTCCTACTAGCAGAAGAGTGTGGAATATCGGAAGCTAACAAGTTCCGACACGAATTTATCTTTAAATGGGCCATACCTAAGGAGTTTATGACATATGAAGTCTCCTTACAGACCCTAATCTACCGTGGGCTTTAAAGTGAAGAACACTTTGGCCCCGAACTTTAATTAATATCAACTACAGGATTGCGATGCAATATCGCAATAGAACTCGAAGTTATCGCTCATTCTAATAGCTTTTGAAAAGTTGGCTTCTACTTGGTATATTTTGCACGAAACTTTGGAGCCAGAGCTTCTGTTAACTGGGTTGTACACCAACTTTTCTCTAACTGTATATATATAAATATTATTAATAACAATATAGTAGGATTAAGCTATCCGGATAGATATTCTGGGTATGTTAACTTTGTCTTCTTCTGCGACTTAGATAATAGAGTTAATACTGGGTTGTACGATATGTAGCTTGCAGATCTTAGTTCATCTTGGAATTATAAGGAATTTATAGAGCAGCGTGATAAAATTGAAAGCAGGCTTAACTTTAATATAATGGAGTTCTGGGAAACCTGGTATAGTGATATTAGCTATAACGGAATAGCTAAAGAAATATCAAAGGAGGTAAGGGATTTATATTATAACGCAATAGAAGAAATAATAATCAAGAATAAGATCAGGGCAGCTCTAAAGTGGGAGGCTATAAGAATAGAGTTATAAATAAACTTATTTTTATTAGCTACATAGTAAAGCTATATCGCTCAATTGTAGGCAGACCAATTAGCAATCTTAAAGAAGGGCAAAGAAAACTATATTAGTCAAAGGAAGTTCAGTATAAATATTTCGCCAATATATGTAAATATTAGGGACAGAATAGAGGCTATCGTGCAACTACAGCAAGGTCTTGATCCTGGATAAGGCGTTTCAAGGGTACCAAAAAGGAAGAGTTGGTCGTGGGGTTTAGTTAGAGGAGGTACAGCGGGATCTGAACGCGGTAGACAACGAATGGCTAATGGAGAAGACGGACAGCCGCCGGATAGCCGGCTGGAGAGGCGAACGTACCTAACACTAGGGTGGAAAATGATGCGAGAGCATCTTGGAAAGGAAGAAGCAAGGCTCGGAGGGAAGGAGGGGACGGTTATGTGTGAGGTTAGGAGGCTTATGGGTCCACTTAGGAGAACCAGGCAGTAGGAGTAAAATAATGATGGAAGCTGAAGGCAATGAGTAGATATACTCGGCTGCAAACTAGACTTTAGTACCTATAACCTCGATCCCGTTAAGTATATTGAGAACGGATATAAACCATAAAGCAGAAATCATTATATTCCACATTACATACACGAACACCTTCCCTCTGCATTTGCGTAATAGCATTGGGAAAACCCTGTGGGAAAACCAATGTCGAGGGACTCGTTTACCAAAAGGTTGCCTGAAGCCCATGAAGCAAAATCTAACGACCAGGAAATCTAAAAAAACCCAAAATTACGTCCCAATCTCCAGAATCAGATAACGAGTCAACTAATGAGGCAGTCGGCCAAATGACCGCAACTAGGGCAGAAATGATGAGTAGTGCGAGGCGGATCCACGTACAGAATAGCTTGCTGTTTCACGGGTTCTATTTCTGTAGGGCAGCAAGGCTTTGTCTCAGCTCTTGAGTTATTTCGGCAAGTTTTTGTCTTTGCAGAATTTGCTTTTCGGGCTCCGAACCGATCTTCAAGAGAGCTTCGTCAGACATTTAAGATACATTGTTGGGGTAAAATGCGGCTGGTAAGCTTGATATAATATACCGTTCTTGTACGTGAGAAATAGCTTGCAGTCTCCCATGTTATCGTTTGAATGTTTTCGGGATAGATAAAAAGATAAATGGCCTGCTTGTTATCCTTGTCGAACTTCTTCAGAAAGATATAGCTATACAGTTTAAAGAAGGCTGAGTTAGTAAAGGAATCTAAGTATAAGTCGAGGTGCAGATTCTGAGTTAATTGCTTGCTGTCGGTAATCTTCTATATTACTATATTAGGAAGATAAGAAAAATCCATATTGTATATATCTTCTTCTTCTTACTTACTGGAATCTGAAATAGTTAATATTCTATTATTATCTCTATTTTCAATATTATTATTGTAATTATTAATATTAGTTACCTGATGATATCTAGAATCAGAATATACCAGTATATCTAATAAATAAGCAAGAGCAGACTTCACTTTAATCTATATGCAAATAGTATATATATAACACCCCCCTAATACAGAGAGTTAGTTTAAAGAATAGTCCCGCTGCTCAGCGTATAAAGCGACACTGCTGTATAAAAAGTATTGCGAACAGAAGCAAGATAAAAAGTAAGATAATTACAAGCAGAGCCGCTAGCAATTACCTCCTGCAGCTTATCGAAATAAACCCGCTACTTACTGTCTGCGGCTATTAAGACCCCGGTTCTTTTAACAGGCTCACCTGATAAGTAGGAGTCGGTATTTTCCGGTCTCAGCTGCAAGAGAGCATTCTATATACAGCGCGCTATTAAATAGAGCGGCACAGCTAACTGTATAGACGGTATACCTATAGGTTTGCCTGGGATTATTTTACTAACCCAGACTATAAAAATAGCTATATTAAGTTACTGCTAGTTAGAGGACTGCTTGCTATAGTATTTAATATAACAGTCGTGCTTCTGGTCTGCTGTATACGTGGTATAGGGTAGGCAAGAGAGCAGTTACTGGTGGGTAAACTGTAGGTTTATATTAGCAGATAGGTTAGGGTATTACTTACTGGGTAAATATTACGTCTAGTAATAGTTAAGTATAGTAATATGTAGCAAGTCAAGGTAATTAAGATAACCAAGTTATATTAAAAGCTAAGTAGCTATATATAGTAAATATGTACTACTCAGGCGTCTATATAATCACGGTATATATAACAGTTGTACTTCTAGTTTGCTGTATATGTGGTATAGGGTAGGTAAAAGAGCGGTTACTAGTAGGTAAACTGTAGGTTTATATTAGCAGATAGATTAGAATATTACTTACTGGGTAAATATTATATCTAGTAATAGTTAAGTATAGTAATATATAGTAAATTAAGGTAATTAAGGTAACTAATTTATATTAAAAGCTAAGTAGCTATATATAGTAAATATATACTACTTAGGTATCTATATAGTTATAGTATGGTATTGGATTATAGGAATTATCTAATAATTCTAATAATCCTCTTTTTACTAAATTACTTAGATTATCTAGTAATTGGGGTGATTCAGTTATAAGTGGTGGGAATAAGTGGGTATATTGTCAGCATATATAACCAGGTCGGGGCCTAGTCTGATATGGGTTGTGATATTTAAGAGTATACAGTTAATAATAGAAAAGAGATAAAGAGGGTAATTTGCAGTATATAAGTAATATAGAGAACAGTTAATTTTCAGCTAATATTAGATAGTAATAATTCTTAATTTCTTTTTATAGGTTGCTAAGTTATTCTACTATTTCTAACTGCTTTACTATTTAAGCTTAAGTAAGTAAAAAGTCTTTAAGAACTAATAAGAATAATCTTAAGTTCTATAGCAGTTATCAGTATAAATCGAGCTAATATTGTAATTTACAGCTATATATATCTAAAAATAGAGGTTTACTATTAACTTATTAAAGTTGCTAATATTCCTATTTCAGAATTAGCAACCCTCAGTAAAGAAGAATAAGGCGAGAGCAGCCTTATTTAAGGGGAGTAGCAGCAAGCTGTTATATGCCTAAGCTGCTATACCAGCAAGAGCCGGTCGAGTCACCAGCGTACCACTAGCGAGAGTATTTATAGCGGGTTTAGGGCTTCAGGATGAAGGCCAGAGATTAATCTTACACTATTATAACCCCCACCAGCGATCCTCTGGCTAGCGACCTGCGCCCCTCACTCTCCTCATAAGGCACATCACACAAGCAGATGCTGCTACAGGTAGTAAACAGTCGACTTAGAACTATCTCTAGATGTAACTTAATATACCGTATCGCGTTGCACAGGGGCCGCATGCTGCCGTCTCACCCGTCTCCGCTCTGTATCCACCGCGGCCTTGGCTTCAGATGTGGGATATATTCGAGGCCTACCACGCTTATGCTTTGCTGGGATAGTGTTGGAACTAGCGTCTTTTATGATTTAATGACAGAATAATAAGAAAGAGAAAATTTCACAGAACTATTATCAAATAAATTGATATCTCTCCAGAACAGGTATATTCGTTACTGAGATTACCTGAAGTCTGGATGCGGCCCCTTTCGACTACTCCCAGACGTGAAACCTATTGCAGCTTCTGTTGGAAAGAGAGGGAGACCCTATACTAGGAAACCCTCGATAGATTGATATCCGGACCTTAGTTATGAAGGGGGTCAGATAACCCCTCTTCGGGCCGGTCCGGATGACCGGAAGGTCATCGCGATCATCATCATCAATTAGAACACTATTGGATTGATCAATTTGACCGTAACGGATCCAACACTTATTGCAAAATCTCGGGGTGTCCTGCTAGAGGGCGTCAAAAGCAATATAGATGCCGAATGAGGCAAGGGGCCTACTAAATTTGCACTATTCCAAATATGGTGGCCGCAAAACCGAAAGCGGTTCAGTTTGACCGCTAAATTCTGATTGGCTGCAAGACCCGGCGTCGACGACGAGGTTCACAACTTGCAAGACGAATATAGAGGCCACAACGAATGAAAATCTATCAATCTATCCGTAGGATATATCAAATGACTCTATTATGTACTCAGAGTCTATGTTGAGTAGTTTTACTATATCTTTAGCTTCTAGTTTGAGTCGGTTAAGACAGTGTCATCTTCCAACAGGTGTCACGAGCCCTGATTCTGTGAGGCGTCTGATTGGATGTGTGTATATTCTGAGTTGCATATGATCCCCGCTCTGAGTCCCTGTACATCCTTATACTGAAACCAGCTAGAAGGATATAGCTATAGCAGTCACACGCCATATACACGCCCAGCTACCCAAATACACATCGTGACACACCCCCTTAGCCGAGGCCATTCCCAAGGACTTGGCTACCCTATAACTTGTCTCTTGGGTCTCTGCGCTGCCCTCCTCGATATCCGAGTCTTGCCTCCTTGTCAGGGCTATTGCCTTCCTTCTGGCTGCGTGCTTTTACAATCTGGTCCTTTATTGCTTCCATTTGCTGTTCCAGGACAATCTGGTCTGAAATGTCCTCTATTTGAAGTATCTTAATAAATGTTGCATGCTGTTGTTTGGGTAAGGCCTTTATTATTCCGTCTGCAATTATCTTTGATGTTGGAATCCAGCCGAACTTAACTCTCTTCTCCCTGTATTCCTGTCGTAACTAATATCGATAAATGTCCACATGCCGAAGCTTCGTAGTCAACTTGGCTGATTCTTCAGTCAGGAGCCTGATTATCTGGGTATTATCGCATTCAATATATAATAGCCCATCAATCTTAGCATCAAGTTCCTTGAGAATTCTGCTTGCAAAGATGGCTTCCTTGGCTGTCTGAGATAAAGCGAGCAATTCAGCTTCAGTACTCGATATAGTAACAGTAGATTGTTTCGTTACTTTCCAGGCAATTAGTCCTCCAAACAATATTATCACATAGCCTTGCGAGCTCTTCCTGTCTATTGTATTGTCTGCATAGGAAGTATCACTTACACATAGGAAGCTCTTGAGGAATCTTGTTCCTCCCAGCCTGATTCCCAGTGAACGTGTTCTATATAAATACTGCAAGACTCGGTCTGCGGCCTTGTGATATATCTGATTCGGATTCTGATTGAACCTAGCTAGCCTTGCAGCTACAAACGCAACATTGGGTCTTATTGAGATCGCTGTAAATAATATTAATCCAACTTTCTTCAAATATTTCTCGATCGAATAACAGTCGGCTTGGAAGGTTGCTGGTAACAGCTCTTCCCCTGTTATCGGAGTCTCAGGAGCCTTTATCTCTAGATTAATATTATACTAGTAAGCAATCTTATTAATATATGCATCTTGAGTCAACCAGATAGATCGCTTAGCTCTGTTTTATATAATATGAATTCCAAAGAACCACTTCAGTTCTCCCAACACGGTCATATTATATATCTGCTATAGGCCTTCTATAGCCTTCTTTACCCTGTCTGCCTTCTCCTTCCGGTATGCCCAGATAAGATCGTTAATAAAGAAGAAGATAATCACTCTATCTTTAAGTATTACACAGGGTTCGTCGGGAATAGTCCTAAAGCCGAGATCTCGGAGGGTTCGTGTCAGATCTTGTTGCCATAAGAACGGAGACCTTCGTAGTCCGTAGAGCGCCTTCTAGAGCTTTAGAACTCTGCTGTATTTTTAGAATCCCGGTGGCATTCTTATAAATACCAGTTCATCTAGCTTGCAGTGCACGAAAGTATTTATAGCATCTATCTATACGAGCTCTATATCGTACTCTGCTGCTATTACTATAAGCGCCCTAAAAGACATACTTGCAAGTGTTGTCGCTCGAGTAGGCAGATCTCCCCTAGCCTGTTAATTGCCGCAGACAACAAGACGGGCTTTGCACTTAATAAGATATCCATGCTTATCTGTCTTATAGATAAACACCCACATACAGCTTAGCACTTGTTGTCCCCTTACCCAACTCCACGGCACCTTAATAAACAACTTTATCTGTTGGTGAGATGCTATATAGTCTTCTTGTACTTTGCGGAATTATTCCTTAAACGGGTAGTCTTCAAGATCCTTAAGAGTCTTCGGCTCGTCTGGTAGGTATCGTTTATATATCTTCTTTAGCTTAAACTTTATTCTAGCGATAAAACTCCTATAGTAAGCAGTCTCAATTAGAACTGGGATAAAGTCGTCCAAGCAGCTCTCCACGATTGCGATTGGTGGGTTATCTGCTCTCACCCCCTCAGCTCCGGCGACTGGTAAGAAGACTGAAAGAGCTGTATCTTGCTCTTAGTCTGGTTCAGTTGGTGGAGGTGTACGGAATACTTCTTCTAAAGCTCTTGCTAGTTTGTAGTCTTCTTTGTCCCTTTAGTCGTCCTGGTCTTCTTCCCGATTATCATCTGGAACCATTTCTCCTTTATCGTCATTCTGATCTTGGTTAAGGTTTCCAAATTCAAAGACTGGCTCGTCTTCTTCAAGAATTGTTTGGTTGTTCAGCTGGCTTGGCGGAATAGCGACCTTTTCGACTAGGTCGTCAACGCTATTAATAAGTTCCTTTTCTGTATATTTACTATTAAAGAATGTATCTTCGTCGAAAATAATATCTCGAGTTGATATGACTTTCCCTCTGTGCGGAACCCAGATACGAAAGATATTTGTCGAGTCATAGCTAACGAGATAGCCGATATGTGCTCTTACGTCGAGTTTGCGGAGCTTCTTTCGTTTGAGTTGCGCTCGTGATGTCATGGCATAGGCCCTACAGCCATATGCCTTCAGGTGCGATAGGTATAGCTGCTTTGAGTAGAACAACTCGTAAGGCGTCTTCCACCCATTTGACTCTCTTGGCGTTCTGTTCTTCAGGTACACGGCTGCGCTGATAATCTCTCTCCAAAGATCATGCGGTAGGTTGGCTGTGATTTGTATCACTCGGCTCTTCTCAATTATCGCACCACCTAAGCGCTCAGCTCCTCCGTTCTGAGCTTGCGTATTTGGCGCTGATGGTTTGCTAATGATGCCTCTCCACATCATCCAGTATTTAATCTTCTTGGTAAAGAGCTCGTTATCTAAGCATACCACTCTAATTAGGTAGCTATAGTAGTTTTTTATCCAGTAATAGAAGTATCTCAGTATCTTACTACTTTTTTATCTATTATATATCTTAGTATAATACTAAAAGACTATACCAGACCATATATCTATAATAAATATAGCTCGAATAAAGCCCTTTATATCTTTATTAACGTCAGTCCAGTCAATCCAAATCTTATAATATAGCTTATCCTTTTCTCGGTCTGGTAGCCGTCGAGATATCTACCGACATATCTTCCCTTAGCTGCAGCCTGGATATTATATTATCTTCAGTCCGTGGAGTCTTATCCCTAGGGAATTCATTCCCAAGTAATATAATACTAACGGACTTAGATATCCTATTCGAAGATACTATAAGGATCTACTCGCTACTGCAGGTGCTCTTGGATTTCGCGATATTCTTCGCCTGTATTGCGTATTAAAAATAGCATTCTCAGAATTAGGCGTAATCTCTTGGTACTGCAGTACAAATTGATTATATATCTGGTGAACGATATATATAGTTAAGCTATCCCTTTAGATCAGGAGGTTATTAATAGTATCCCAGAAGATTCTATTTTCTCAAAGTAATTAAAAGGATATTAGATTTATACTGAAATCGGTATAATAGGTTGCGTTCTATAGGTATAATATTCCGACTTCTCCTCCTAGAAGTATAACCTCTAAGTTAACTCTTCTAAAACCTAAAATTGGAACTTCTAATACTCCTGTAATAACCACCTCTCTATCTATTACCTTATAGAAGGTCTTAAACCTAGTCAGATTATTAAAAATATACAAAATTATACCAGAATCCAAGATCGTTAATAAATATAGCAGATATACAGTAATTATCGAGGCAAAGGCTGATCGTAGGTACGCTATATTCGCCGCTCCTATGATCTTTACTCTGGCCTTTCTCTCCTTTAATTATCAGTTCCCTTTCTATTCTCATAAAGCATTAACCCTTCTCTGCAGCTTATAGTTATCCTCTAGCGCCTTCTTAGCCTTTCGTATATAACAATCGTTACAAGGCATGCCCTCCGGTCTCTTATCTTCGAATATATACTAACAGTCAGGTAGGTTATACCCTCTTATACTGCAGGCTGGGTATGTAAGTGCTGGCCTCTTTCCAGAGCGTCCTCCGGAGCCAGACTTCATCCTCTTCCCACCCTTTGGCGTGGATGCCTCCTCACTGTGGTCGCTCTCCTCGTTGCCTCCCTCTGTATAAAACGCCCCGCCCCTTACGGTATTACCACTCGTAGGCCTTTTGCGGGATGCCTATTTACGTATTATTAAGGCAACCTCTTAAGGTATCTAAACCTTTAAGCTATTGGGATCAGGTCGCTGTATAGCCGGTGTAATCAGGTTAATGCCTCCTGGTCTATATTGGGAATCTGGTTCTAAGGTTTTACTCCTACTGCTTACCTGGAGTTGTCGCTGCTCAGCCGCTTCTGCCTGGGCAGCCTAGTAGGCGAGCGCATCTTATAGGCATCTTCTCTGAAGAACTGCTTCGATATCTAGAGTCTTAGCCCCCTCTGTAAAAGCTGTTATATAGCTTTAATAGATTAGTTTAATTAGGTCAGCAAACTCTTAAAGCTATTAACCAGTCTTAGTTTCTACTAGGTAATACTTCTTTACCTTAATTATTATTAATTCCTATAACTTAAGCTATTATAGGAAGGCTTTCTGATTCTTAAAGCCTTTTATTACGATAATATATTTATCTTTTACCTTAGCTATCATAAAGCCTTCTAATAGAGCAGCAGAGCTCTTAAGCAGCTACATCCACTCTTGTAGTATATCTTTTCTATTAAGCAGTTGCCTGTACTTAGTCGAAACTGTCTCCAGGATAGTATCGTATACTATATTAATCTCTATCTCCTGCTTTCTAAAGTCCCGCTTTCTAACTTCCCACTGCCTAAATACAGCATCAAACGACCGCTGCTACAGCTGTAATAGCTGGGTATAGTCTGTAGCAGTAGCGTTGAAGTTACTATACTAAGGCTCTCTTGGTTCTTGTAAGAGTTCCCCAATAGGGTGATCAGGATATATATAGGACTATATCTTCCTTGGAATCTTGGCTGATATAGACTGAATCTACACATCCCAATTTTCCTTTCCAGTTAATATCACTTTCTAATCTTTTGACGTCATATTCGGATCGGCCGGAATGGGCTTAATCGATCGATTTGGATCGCGTCACGACGTATTCTATCTGAATAACGATTAATATCGGCCCTTCGAGGGTCTGGCTCCATGTGGATCGTGTTATTGCTGTCTTTTCAGTGGAATTATCGCGAACCGGGCTCATAACTGTCACGAGCCCTGATTCTGTGAGGCGTCTGATTGGATGTGTGTATATTCTGAGTTGCATATGATCCCCGCTCTGAGTCCCTGTACATCCTTATACTGAAACCAGCTAGAAGGATATAGCTATAGCAGTCACACGCCATATACACGCCCAGCTACCCAAATACACATCGTGACACAGGAGCCACAAATGTTAGACTAGTTGTTGGATTTACCCCTCGTGTGGTGGCATAAGACCTCAATTTGCATAAACCTCTGATACACAGATATCCCAGCCTTAGTCAGATGACTGGAAAACCCCGCTCGAGAAAAGAGGGGGCCGGGAGGCATCCTTGATCAATACAATCATCATCCTTGGTCTCCACATCGGATTGAACACTTATCCTTTGATCGAATGTGCCGTACGCTATCCATCAAATTTCATTCATTCATTGCACAGCCTATTTTGGCCTAATCCATCATCCTTTTCTTGTGCTGTACCACACATCAATTCAGCTCGAAAGACCCTTTTGCCGCGGTCACGTGTCTGACAATCTGTCAGTCGGAGCCTCGCCAACCCCGCACGTCCTCAACAGGTCCCGAAGCGACGGCAGCAGTTGGATGCGATGGCGGAAGCGCTTGGCGTTGCATCTAGCGTCATTGCTGTGGTTGATTTGTCGGCCAAGGTGCTCTCCCTTTGTTTCCAATACTCCCAGGAAGTGAAGAATGCCAAGGACGGCATCGATCGGCTTCGCAATGAAGTATCGGACTTTCAGAACACCACAGAGCAAGTTAGGAGTCTTGTCGAAGGGCCTCGAGGATAGGAGCTCGAGGCATTGCGACAGTTGGATTTCGCAATCAAAGATGGTTATTCGACACTGGAAAAACTCGCGCAGGAGCTCTAACCTTCGATGTCTCGGAAGGCGATGAGCCGCCTCGGTATGCGTGCACTCAAATGGCCATTTAAAAGCAAAACTATCGAAGGAATTATATAACATCTTGCGCGTTGCAGAGAAAATATTTTGTTGGCGCTGAATATTAATCAGACGTGGGTGAAATACTCTGCGAGTGGATACTTAAGCTGATATCAACTCTATCTAGCGCTATCATTCAGAATATTGACGAGAAAACCGCCCTCGACCGGCTGCCTGTTGCAGAAGGAGCCTTATTTAACTTCCACGCCGAAGAATACAATCCGATATGTTTGCTAAATACCCGAGTTGAGCTGCTTAAATATATGTATCGTTAGATTAACGACCCCGACTCGAAGATAATATTCTGGCTTAATAGGATGGCGGGAACTGGGAAGTCAACAATTTTGCGTACTGTCACTCGATTGCAGTCCCAGCGTGACGATCTTGGTACTAGTTTCTTCTTTAAGAGAGGAGAGATAGATCGAGGGAATTTGACTAAATTCTTCTCCACGATAGCCCGCCAACTAGCGACAAGTGTTCCAGCACTTGCCTCTCATATCAAGAGTGCGATTGATGCTGACTTAGCTATTTTTGGGAAAGTAGTAAAGGAATAGTTTGATAAGCTTATCTTGGGGCCTCTGTTAAAGATACTGCAGACTTCGCGGAGTGCGCTCCTACTTGTTATTATTATAGATGCCTTGGACGAGTGTGAGTAATATGCCGATATCCGTTATCTTATTAATCTTTTCTCTTACGCACAATCTCCGCAACTTCTACGACTCTGAATATTTATTACCAGCAGACCGGAAGTCCCAATCCGTCTTGGTTTCAGCACCATCAAAGGCACCTACCAGGATTTAATTCTTCACGAGATACCGGCACCAACCGTGGAGCACGACATTCAAACCTTCCTTCATCATGAACTGAGGAATATCCGGCACAATTTCAACTTGTGCGTGGAAGAAGAGCAGAAACTACCATCGGATTGGCCAGGGCAGTCAAACCTGCAGAGCCTTGTCACAATGGCCATACCTCTCTTTATTTTTGCTTCAACTGTTTGCCGGTTTATTAATGATTGGACATACGGTAGTCCTAACAAGCAACTCCAAAAAGTCCTAAGTCATGTGAGGGAAAGTCATGCATCGAAGCTAGACATGACCTATGCGCCAGTGTTGAAGCAACAACTAACTGACAAAACTCGGCGTGAAAGGCAGGATATCATTGAGGAATTTCGGCTTATCGTCGGCACGATCGTCTCCCTCGCCAGCCCCTTATCCACATACTCCCTGGCGCTGATACTCGACGTTCCCGTTGATACGGTGGCGGATAGGCTCAGGGTGCTCTATTCAGTTTTGAGCATTCCATCGACGCGAGACTTACCCGTGCGACCGCTGCATCAATCGTTCCGAGATTATCTTATCAATCCTGAGAACAAGGAGACAAATGAGTTCTGGGTAGATGAGAACCTGGTCCACCGGAACTTGGCCAAACAATGTTTACGCATCATGCGCGGTGGTCTTCACGAGAACATTTGCGACATACGGATTTCAGGGACACGTCGCTCCACTATTGATCCACAACAGATCAATGCATGTTTGTCGTCGGAACTCCAGTACGCTTGCCTTTACTGGGTGCATCACAGAGTAGCGCTTGATCCTCGACCGGATGATACCAACGAAGTCCATAGCTTTTTGACGGAACATTTTCTTCATTGGCTTGAAACAATGAGCCTGATGGGTCGGACGAGGGAAAGCTTGGCTGTTGTCAAATTATTGCAGGACTGGCTCAAGGTATGGTTCAAGCACAACATCTGGCTCTGCTTTTCTGACTTATAACAGCATGGCCAAGATGGGAACCTGTCGGATTTTGTTGCGGATGCGATTCGCTTCGTTCTAGCAAACTTTCCGCTCATTGATGAGGCGCCTTTACAGGTTTACTCTTCTGCATTGGTTTTCGCCCCGACCAAGAGTGTCGTCCGGAGGACGTTTGAGGCCAAAGTTCCCAGATGGATATCTCTTCAGCCTCGGGTAAGGGATAGCTGGGATGCATGCCTTTCAACGTTAGAGGCCCATAGCGACGACGTCACTTCAGTAGTTTTCTCGCAAGACTCGAAGCTTGTGGCATCTGCCTCTTCAGACAAGACGGTACGAATCTGGAGCGTGGAAACAGGCAAGTGTGAACGGATCCTGGAGGGCTCTAACTACTCGGTCCAATCGGTGGTTTTTTCGCACGACTCGAAACTTGTGGCATCGTGCTCTCAGGACGATACGGTGCGGATCTGGAGCGTGGAAACAGGCAAGTGTGAACGGGTCCTGGAGGGCCCGAACTACCGGGTCAATTCGGCGGCCTTTTCGCATGACTCGAAGCTTGTGGCATCGGCCTCTCTGTCCAAGATAATACAGATCTGGAGCATTGAAACAGGCAAATCCGAACAGATCCTGTACGGTCATAGAGATGAGGTCACTTCAGTAGTTTTCTCGCACGACTCGAAGCTTGTGGCATCGACCTCTCGGGACAAGATGGTACAGATCTGGAACGTGGAAACAGGCAAGTGTGAACTAGTTCTAGAGGGCCATAGCCACTGGGTCAATTCGGCGGCCTTTTCGCACGACTCGAAGCTTGTGGCATCGGCCTCTTGGGACAAGACGGTACGCATCTGGACCGTGGAAACGGGCATGTGTAACGGTGTGGTTAACCTGAGGCTCCTTGCACACCGGCTCTATTTTGAAACCGGTGACGAATGCCTTGTTACAGATGATGGGGTGATTCCTCTGAGCTGGCTACAACCGTCTGCGGCATGTCTCCCCTTACCAATTCATCACTTGTTCCCAAACCTCGGCATGAAATGCCAAACTTCTTGGATTACATGGTATGGACGGGACGTACTTTGGCTACCAGTAGAGTGTCGTGGCGGCCAATTTGCTATATCCGGCTCTAGCGTTGTCATCGGGTGCAATTCAGGAAGGGTAGTTGTCCTAACTTTCTCTCTGGGTAAAGCTAGGCGGCTGCTAGAGTAGGTTCACCGAGTTTTTTTTCCATCTGGTGACTGAGCGAACCGAGATCTTTGGATGGACAAGCCCAATGGCGAGATACGCCAGAGCACCATATATTCTGAACTTTTTGCTTCATTATTCAGCATCAATGTCCAAGACCCTTCTTGAACTTTCTATATTCAGATCCATCTAGGGCGGAAACAGCACTTAGGTTTATAAGGTCACAACTAGAGTTCGTAGCCGTGGCTAATAATTTTACGAACTTTATTGCCTAAACCATGTAGGAATTTATTCTTGTTGTGATTGCACCTTTATTGCTATTGTAGGTTGCTGTCGGACTCGACGGTCTTGAGAGCAAGAAACATGCAACGTGACGACTGCCTGTTTGGGATTAGAAATCGTGACGCCTTCCTATTTAGGTTAGTGAGCACCTCAATTTCATAACATAATCGCTTCGGGAGAAGTCAGGCGATATCAGTAGTATATTCACTGCTTGCAAGTACAGCTACGTTCTGAATGTGCATTCAAGCTACTTACCATACGGCGCTTTTAGCAGCTTTAAACGAGCAAGGCCACCAAGTGCTCCGAGAGTTTCACGCGGCACATTTCCCTTTCCCGCCTTCGTTCAACGTTGCTCTGTCGCCATTTTTGACATCTTCAATTTCGGTAGCGTGACAAAACTCCGTGATGGAGCTCTATTTAGCCTGGTGAATGGTGGTCCCAGTTTTGGTACTCCCGCCTTTCGGCCGAGCCCCAAAACTGGACCACATTCCATTTACAGAAAACCACTTCCAAAGCTAAGCAGGAAGCGGCCTGATGACGAGCTATCTAAGACATTCCCCTCACCAATAGGTAACGGCATACCGCAATACTGCATCTTTCCGTCACGGGTGACTCTCTTCAACAGTCCCTGCTTCTAGCTTGCTCGGAATTCGGAACGCCTCCCCCAGCCTGGCCTTGATAAACTGGGCTTCTACTTGTTTTCTCCATTTTGTGAATGCTCTTAGGGTAAAGAGCATGTCAAAAAGATGATTTAAATTTGTCGAACACGCCTCTCCATCAATCATAAACCGCCAATGCTTCATAAATCCATTCTGGTTATCAGCTTTCCAGAAGTCCCGACAAGCGATTCGATGAATGGGCTTTTCCAGCTTTCGCAAATGCTCCGATATCATCTCGTGTGGACGGCCAGTCGATGCAAAATCCAACTGGCATTCGAGATTCGAGAACCTTTCTCAGTTGCAAAAGTTCTTGGTACCCGTGAAGTTCGACCGCTAGAACAATGGTTTGTTCTATGTTGTTGTTGGAGTTAAAGTACTCGGGGTCTCTCAACTGCAATGCTGCGGGATCCTTCCAAGCCTCGACCGGGCTTTCTCCCGCTTGGGACTCCGTTATCCCCAAAGCTTGGTTCAAGTGGTTGCAAAGACTGTATGCGAAGTTTTTCTGTTTCAGGTGCTGACTTGTTTTGTCGACGAAAACTATCAAGGCCTTGGCGAATGCGTCAATTTGGGATTCAGGCTCGTGATGTTCTTGCTCCATTTTTATTGCTTCAGCTAGTACCTGGTGAGGAGGAGAGTTATAATCCTTGGTGAGGTCGTGGCAAAGCCTTTAAAAGGATTGCCTCACTTCGGTATGCTGTTGACTCAGTGTAATGAGAAGCGCCAGAATGACTTGGATGACCTGGTAAGGTTGTTCGTTACACAAATCGACGAACTGAAGGCAAGTCCCAAGCTCTCTAATACCTTCATAAAGAAGCTTCCTTCCCCAATCTGGTTGTTCCAAGCTGAAACACATGTTTGCGCCTTGTAAGTAGCCGAAAACATTGAACAAAGGGTGTGGGTTATCGTAAGCCCAGTTGAGATAGTCACCAATCATGTCCGTGGATACAGTTTCGGCAGTCCAGTCCTCGTTTTCAAAATATCGGTCCACATAACTAGAGATGTGTCTGAGAATAACCTCTTTGTGGGAATCGATGTTTGGAGGTGATGGCTGTGTGACGATGTTTTCGGCGGTCTTCTTTGTCCGGTTCTTTCCCAGGTTCCATCTGCCCAACCTATACTGAAGCATTGCTTCGCTAAGCTTGCATTAGTGACTTAATGAGTGACTCAGATTCAGGCAATGGTTGACATACTTGACGTGGAAGTTCAAGTGCTCCCCCAAAAATTTGACAATCTCTCTCCTCGTCATTCACTCTTGTTCGTAAAGTTGCGTGATCAACGGACGCAACCTACTCCATTCCTCCAAGGCATAGCTTTGATCATTCGTCCTCTTGTGTACAACAATCTCGGCAATCTCCATGGCGAATTGAATATCTCGACTAGTTCTGTAAAATAACCAGAGAAGATCCGTGGAAAAACAAATGTAGAATTTTGAAGGAGTAAACGGAGGTCTCAATTCGGGGAGCGAAAGAGTGGGAGTGTGTGGCCATCCTTTGACACGTTTTCTGCAGTCAGTTCTAACACGCTGGCGAAATGAGAGCGACGGCGAGCTTCTCGTGCAATGACAGTCACCTGACATTCAATTGGCGCGAACAAAACTCGACTGCAGGAAGGAATGACCAGCTACTTTATCATCGGTCGCTGGTACGCTGCCGCGAGAAATGACTGCTTTGGTGGCAAATGGTGGCGTGGTGGTAGTTACCAGAGACTCCGTTACTGGCTCGTCAAAACTCTAATGCAGCGGGTGGCGGCTCACGGAAGTTTAGGCCGCCATCCTACTGAGCGCCATAAACATTGATTCGCGGGACAGAACTCGAATGCAGGAATAGGGCCAACTATATGATGCGAGGCCCATTTGAGATATCTAAACTGCGTAATCTAAACGCCAATCTGTTTGCCAGGTAGGCAAATCCCGCTAGTAAAGTGTTGCGGACTACCAACATGAACGGCATATGAATGTCAGCCTGATCACAGAGCAAAGCTTGGTGGTTGAGGAGTGAAGAGATGGGATCCCAGCATGTGAATGGCTTTTCATTCACCTGATGCCAGTCTTACTGGTCTGTTCAAGGCCAAGCTTTGGTCCCCAACCATGGCCCGACTGGTGCAATAACCTATAAAAAGGGCCAATCCTTCAAGCAGGTTTCCAGTGCCCTTCCCAAGCTTTACTCAACCATCTTGCTATAAAACTTTACTGGAAATAAGCCATCAGTGCCGTCTCGCTTCTAGTTTCAAGTTGCACCTTGCTTCTATTGGATCGTTTCACGAACGTCACCTCGTCGAGATCCCTCAAGTAAGTGACCAAATAGTGTGTGGAACCTACCAGATGCTCACGTTATTAGGATGAGGTCCAAGTTAGTTATATGTGGTCTTTTCGTGCTACTTAATGTGGCCCATGGTCTTAATTTCCTCCAATGTCAAGAGGCTTGCCGAAGCGGAGACGAAGCTATGCAGCAGTTTTGCCGACAGGTCTCTGAACCTGCACTTCGAGCTCTGTGTTGGTCAGTCTCTGTTGGCCTTCACTTCTCTAGATTGCTTAAGATCTGTGAAAATGCTTGTTGGGCTATCACTGGCGGCTGATCGGGGTTGTGTGACTCAATGTTGACACTACAGAGGTTCGGGTGGTTCCGATCGCTTGGTTGCAGGAACGCTGATGAAGCCATTTGCAAAACAAATTAAGTGACAATCAAGGGCTGTTAATCTCTGTATACTTAGCAGTAGTCTGTAATCTACCTGATCTATTGCTATCTATTCTCTTCACTTCGCCATTGCCATGCTATGCTCAAACGAACTGTATTACATTCTAGAGAGCCTCTGCTTAATCATCTGTGCGAGAGTAGGATCGACACGGGCGAATATGTCTAGAGAGAAAGATTAGTACCATTGAGAATGTGATGGGAACTGGTCTTTAAGGTATGGCTATTTTGGGATGAAGACATATCAAGGGCATCTTGGTGCAAGCTGGGTAGGGCAGAGCTGAGGTGGTTGGCGGCGTTGCTTGCTAGATGCTCCTGCTGACCAGGCTGCTTGCCGAGCATGTTCCAGAAAGCTCGCGGCTGCATAAAATCATCATCCGTCAATTCGGACGTGTAGCCCCTAACGGCGCCAGTAACCCATTCGTTGTGGCTGCTAATAGCGTTGCTGGATGCGCTGACGCTACCTTGAAACCAGATAGGCTTAAGAGAGGAGCGCACGTAATTTGGGTCTCCGCTGTAGTTTGTTGTGGAATTTATGAATACGTTATGCTGATATAGGCTGTAGATAGGGCAAATAGGATGGTTGCACGGTAATTGTTGATAATTCACGCCCAAACGATATTGAGCCGCGTCAGGGTAAGCGAACATGCGGGTGTGGAAGACTATGGATGGGATCAGCTTCTGATCACCAAGGAGAAGAGCGAAAAAGGAGAGAATAATTGAGAAAAATACCTGGATCAGCAGAGGGGGCGATGCCGGGAACCATAGTTGACGGCGAGAAGGCAGCTTGCTCGATGTCGGCAACGTAATTGCCAGGCTTGCGAATAGTTAGCGTCTTAGGTCTTGAAGCAATAATGAACGTCTGCTCTCTCAGGGTTTCTCTCGAGCTGGAATGCTTCTGTTCAGGGCCAATTTGCCAAAAGGCGCAAGCAGGAAGTCGCTATGAGGCCAAATCTTGGTCGACGGGGACATTTTATTTCATCAAAATTCAAACACACCGATGCATACAGCAATACCTAGATGAAAAGATAGAGAAGAGCGTAATTAATTGATTTATACCAAGAAGATTATTTTACTCATAACCATGAAACACGCAATAGAAGGCATCCGTCCCTATCTATATCAAGGCAATAGCTGAGGAGCTGCCCATTACTGAATGTACACTTCTCAGATGACTATATACAAGGGTGCTCACCGTGCCGTAATGCCCTCTGCTTACGATGCTCACTCTTCGGTGGATCGTGTAAGTGAGCGTCCTTAGTCCTGCTCACTCGCCTTAAAGTGGGTCTGCTCACTCCGGCCCCAAGTAACGCCATACTTCCGGTTCTCCCAGTTGTAACCGCTCTGGCCTCCCAGAAGGTCGCCCAGGCCGTGATATGATAAGCGAGTGGGCCAGACAAGTGAGTGCACCTGTTGGATTGCTTATGTGACCATTTGATGATCTTGAACATGTGTGTGTATTGTGTATCTGTTCTTGTTGTAAGGGGCTGTCTGCTTTAGACAACACCCCGGGCCTATAAGTGGGGCCCTGAGATTACAGCCTTTCCTAATCCACACGTGACATCCTGGAGCCCTGGTATTCTATGCCTCTAATTTAACAAGTTCCCCTATACTAATTGTTAGAAGGAAGGTTAGCAGTTTCCCAGCTCTAGCATCCTTATACCCCACTCCCTTATATTAAGATATACTAACTGAGATTTTTATTTATATTACTTACTTCTGATTTTATTTATTCTTATATATAAGACTTAGTAAGTTTAATAGTATTAGGATATCTTATGAATTTTATATTAATAATAAAATATATAATGTATATAATATATTACAGCCTGATCCTCTAGAATAGTAATAGCTTTTAAGAGTAGTTAGTATACCCAGTAATTACTATAATAGCAATTATTAACTAATCTTTTACCCTATAGTATAGCAGTTTAGTATAGCTGTGATATAATAAGTAAATAACTTAAATAAGTAAGTAACTTATTTCTTATTATATAGTAAAAGCCAGATTTTTAAATATTTATATCTTTTTAAATTAGTTTTAAAATAAGCTAAATCTTTAGAAAAGGCTTATTATAAATTAATAAACTTCTTATTATACCCTAGAAAATCTTAGAAAATTATTAATAGTTAGAATAGAGAAAAGGGGAAAAGTAGAGATAAGTAATCTCTACTTTTCTTATTTAGATACCTTAAAGTTTCCTAGGATTTTCTGGGATTTAATAGATAGTTTATTACTCTATAATAAGTTTTATATAAAGATTTAGCTTATTTATAGGCTAATTTAAAAAAGATATAAATATTTAAAAATCTAGTATTTATTATATAATAAAAAGTAAGTTACTTACTTATTTAAGTTATTTACTTATTATATATATTATATATCCTACTATAAATAGATATAACTTAAGCCTTTTTACAGCTTTAATAGCTTTTAATAGCTCTATTTAGCTTAAAAAAACTATAATAGTTATATCTCAGGTTTGCTATATATAGAGTATAGAGTAGGTAAGAGATAGATTACTAGTAGATAAACTGTAAGTTTATATTAGCAGATCAGTTAGGATATTACTTACTGAGTAAATATTATATCTAGTAATAATTAAGTATAGTAATATATAGTAAATTAAGGTAATTAAGGTAACTAAGTTATATTAAAAGCTAAGTAGCTACTTATAGTAACTATATACTGCTCGAATATCTATATACTAGAATATTAAGTAAGGCTTATAGTAGTAAGCCTTGGAATTGCTGGTAAGCTATATAGGCTTATATATAAGTTATAGTAGCTTATAGATAAGTCTTTTAGTATAGAGTGAGCTGCAGGGGGTAGCTTTAATTGGGGGAAATTTGTGGGGTGTATATAATACCTGGCGTCTATATTATATAGGTTGTAATAAAACCTATAAAACTAATCTGTTTATAGTACTTAATAAGCTAAACTATACTATAATATTTTTTAAAATATTCTTATTAAGCTTATACCCCTTAAATTAGCTAGAGATAATAGAACTTAATAGATCCGATACGGTTAATTCAATTGTTGCAATAGTGTTCAAATTGATAATGATGATCCTGATCGATCCCGGTCATCCGGATCAGCCGGATGAGGGCCTTTTAGTCTCGTCATCATAACTAAAGACCGGATATCAATCTACTGAGGGTTTCCTTATACAGGGTCTCTCTCTAACAGAACTTATTAAGTTTTTATTTTTACTAGTAGTATTATTATTAATAACTTTATTACCCTATTCTTATAAAATTACTATAGAATTTATTAAGATTAACTGGATACTTTAAAGCTATTAAAAGTAAATAAAGTAGCTAGAATTTAAATATTATATAGGTAGCTAAGATATAAGAGTATAGTAGCAGTAATATAGATACTATATTAAGAACTATTATATCTATTAATAGGTTAATAAATTAAAATAGATCTATATAAACTGCTTTATCTAAGAATTTAAAAAGAAGTCAGATTTTTATTTTATTTACTTAATAAAAGTATCTATTAAGAAATACCTTTATAAAGCCTACGGAATTATAGTAAGTTTCTTAGCCCAGGGCTCGATACTTATAATAGTTTAACTAAGTATATTAATAACTAGCTAAGTAACTGCAATAAGTATCCTAAAGCTGAAGAGAAAAAAAGGAAAATAAGAAAAGGGGCGCTAGCGGGAGAGCTTCTTAATCTTCTAACTGATGTGGGTTAAAGCATTAGTGGGTCGAGAGTATAGGCCGAGACCTCCTTATAAGCCTAGCCTGTTACAAGTAACAACTTAAACTGCTCGTTAACAGGTAAAGAGACGGGAAGATACAAATAAGCCAATTAAGCGGCATATTACTCTTAAAGTGGAAGAAAACCCGGAAATAACAGAATTATCACCTATAAAAAAAACAGAAAAAGAAAAGATTAGGGATAGTATTACTGTTATAACAGATTAGGAAGTTACCCGGGGAGGAATTCAATAATTAAGGTAGTTTAATACTGCCTTAGCACTAAAGGTAGCTGTAATTAAGTTAGGACTAGTCTTATCTTATTTTCTATAGTTGTGGACTGTATTGTTAGAAATGCCGGAGATATAGCTCACGGGGCAATGTCGGAGGTATTGTAGCTGAATGTTGGGGGGGGGGGGGGGGGGGGGGGGGGGGTGCGTACGAATTGAGAGTTGGGTGCGTATTAATAGAGTCTGTCGTGAAAATTGACACAGAACATGCCAAGCGCTAGGGGTTGCCACCTCGTTTATTTCTTGTGGTCGTGTGAGGGAACGATCATGTGACTTTCATACTTTATAAATACTCCCACTTTATGATTATTGTGTAAATAGCTTAAGTCAGAGCTTTCCTTAGGAATCTCTTTCTCTCCTTATAAATAATCATTTTGCCCAAGTCGCACTCGACCTCGTTCGTGCTCTTGAACCCTCACAGGTTAAAGCCTCCTAGCTCTGTATGCCGTACGTGGAGCAGAGAAGAAAGCATCCCGTCAAGCAGGCTCATTGGCTGGTCAGAGTTTCATACACCCAAGGTGGCGATCAACTCTGTTGAGATACAATCTGCAAAAGTAATGGGTACCCACATTGATGGTAGCATGAATGTAGTATATATGCCTGGTCCTTTCAACAAACTCCACTACAAATCCACCAGTGGAGGAGTGGACACCCACATCCACATCCACTCAATTCAATCAACGCGTCGCCGGATGACTAATCAATTCAATTTATCTCAACAGTGGGTTGAAGTGAGTTGATCTGCGTGGAGCAAGCAGGGATATGCGCCGTCAGGGGGACACCACACGCGTTCATGAATCCCCAGGACCGCGTTCGTGTCTCGTCTTTGCACCGTTTGAGGTATCTACGATCAGCAGCTTTATGAAAATGGCCCAGACAACTATCGATGAGTCTATCCTGGTTAAGGAGAACACTACAGCGCCAGCTCTACCCACGACAGACGCTGAAGAGTCGGTTCTTTGGGCTAAATTTCGCGGTTACTCCTGGTCGGAGAGATCGAGAGACCTTTCCTCGTGGGTTTGGCCCTTTGGCTTCGACATACAGAACGACAAGGAGAGACGATGGGTCTGCAAAACATGTGTATTTAAGAGGAGGATACCAATTGCCAGCTATAAGGCCGAGGGCACCCAGAATATCGAACGTCACCTCGATGAGATCTACAAGATCCGTGTCCCAACGGGAAAGCGCAAACGACCCTTGAAGAAGGCGTATCTATCTGTTGCCGACCGCTTGTGTATGGATAGAGAAGACCCTCAGCAGCAAGCTATTGTCAACGCTTATATCAAGCGTTTTGATCGAACCCAATTTCAGAAACTCGTCGTCAACTGGGTTATCGAACGACAGCAATCCCTTCAGAGAGGTAGAGAGCGAGAGTCTCCGAGCTATCTTCGAATACCTCAATCCCTCTATTTCAGTCCAGGATGCGCATATCAACTACGACACCGTTTGACACCAAATTACTAATGCTTATAATTAACATACGCAGACGATTATCCATGCTCTTGCTCGCGCTCCTGGCCAGATTTATATCTCCTTCGATGGGTGGCGATCACGCAACCGCCATGCTCTATATGGGATCTGCGCCTTCTTTCGAGATGAGAATAATCGGCCTATGAAAGTGGTCTTAGGTATCCACGAGATTGCAGAACGACACTTTAAGGAGATAATTGGTGCTCAGATCCTCAGCATTATTTATGAGTTCAAGATCGAAGAGAAAGTCGGCTATTTCTGCCTCGACAACGCAGCTAATAATGATACCGCTATGGAGACTATTGCCGATGAGCTTGGCTTTGAGCCTAAAGCTCGCCGTGGGCGTTGCTTCGGCCATATTGTGAATCTTGTCGCTAAGACCCTTCTCTTTGACAAAGGCTGCGAAGCATTCGAGGCTGATCTGCAAGCCCAGAAGCTTGCTGAGGCTGAACATGAGTTGTGGATGAGGAAGGGCCCAGTTGGCAAGATCCATAACCTCGTTGTGTGGATTCGTGGCAGCGACACGCTTACTTACCTACTACGCAAAACCCAACAGTGTGCTAATGAGGTTAGCGAGAATCCAAAGATTAGGGCTCGTAAACCTCTCGACCTCATTGTGGACAACGATACTTAATGGCTTTCGCAGCTTTTTATGATATGCCGAGCCCGACTCCTTTGACCTTGTGTTGAGACCCTCCTCTTCGAGTACAAACAACTGTGGGAAAAAGAAAATCTAAAGAAGGACGGTACACAGAAGAAGGGCAAGAGGTTGCCATTATGCCTCGAAGAACAGAGTAGATTAATAGTCGCTGATTGGAATGTGATCGATGCCTTTATTGAACTACTTGAGCATTTTGAGAATGCGATTCTTATTCTGGAAGGCGACGGGCAGGCTCGTGAGCGAGCAAGACACCATTTCAAGGAGTCCTACGGCAATATTACTGATGTATTGATGGCGTATGAATACCTTCTCTCTAATCTTGAAGAGGTAAAGGAGAAGATTGACCAGTACGCCGAACCAGAACACTTCCGAGTAAATGTTTAACTGGCTTGGGAGAAGCTTAATGAGTATTACGATAAGCTTGACGACACTCCGATGTACTACGCCGCCCTAGCCTTCCACCCCGCGTTTGGTTGGAATGTCGTCGAGCGTGAGTGGGATACTCGATCGGAATGGGTCTGAAATGCGAAGAAGATGGTTAAATGGGTGTGGGATGACTGCTACTCGAAACTTGAGATTACTTATATGAGCGGTAAGCCCGTTGCGAAGAGGAGGAAGACATTCCATAATAAGTTCAGTCAGTTTAAGGAAGATAAGAGGCAGAAAGCCTTGATATCGCTATCAGCCAGCTCGGTAGGCGACGAGTACGAGCGCTGGCTGCTGAGTACTTCAGAGGCTGACAGCGAGGTGAGTGACCCATATGAGTACTTGCATTCTAGGCGCAAGAAGTTCCCGAGTCTATCGATAATGGCCCTTGACTTCTTATCGATCCCACCAATGTCTGCTGAGTGCGAGAGGCTATTTTCGGCAGCTGGGCGTATGGTTGCCCCTATTCGGAGTCGACTGGAAGCCACGATGATTGGGATGGCTCAGTATCTCCGATCTTGGCTGCGTTCTGGACTAGTTGACAAGCTCGAGAGTTTCTTTCTCATCAATCCTGAAATCTCCAGGGGCAAGGACGTGAGCTATGGTGAAGAAGAGGAGGCATGGTTAGCTGCAGAACGAGAGCACGAGAGTGACGAGACGGCCTGTGGGGAGAACGAGAAAGGATTGATCATGTATTGATTGTCAGACGTTTGTTCCACCGGATGTCAATTCTACCAACTTCAACTCCACAGGGAGCTTCGGTTGATCAACTCCACACAGGTGATGCGGTGGGACGTCCACTCAATTCAATATGCCCTCGGTAGTGGATTGAATTGAGTTGATCGCCACCTTGAACCGATCTCCCCGACGTGGATCCTATCCGAGTAAGGTGTTCCTCCACCGCAAGCACGAGAAGATCGGCTTGCTGACTCTGAGAAGATGACTCTAATAGTGTCAACGACGGGAATTTGGCAGGCCTGGCTGGGTCCATACCACACGCTCAGGCAACTAATGGCACCTAATACGCCATTGGAGTAGCAAAGTCGTCTTCACCTCAAGTCGTACAAGTGAATAAATCGGTAATGGTGACACCCGATCCTGCGCCTAAGCCCGTGGAGGATAATACCAAGCAAGCGGTAACAGCCGCTCAACTACCGGAGGGACAGGTCACCACCCAAGCTGCGAAAGATCGCCAAGCTCTGAAGGCGCTTCAAGTGAAAAATTCCCCTCGATCTAATGAACAGGTGTCCCAAGCCATTATATTAGACATGCATTTCTCCGGGATTGGATCGTCCGTCAATCGCCTCTATGCCTCCATTACGTACAGCACAATCGGGGCCCTTTAGTATAGATTTCATAACTGAGTAGACGCATTGTGTAGGCGTATGCAGATAGATATTCCATTTAAATATAAATCACGCTCAGGTTGGTGTCACTCCTTTTCCATCAACATCAGAATCCAAGGCATGATCCCAAACACTATCAAGTCAAATAAATACAGCACTCTGGCTACCCCAGCCCATTCCTCCTCCTCACTTTCTTCTGCAGGACCCCGCTCTCCCACAAATCTACTCCCCATAAATTCCACACAAGCCATAACTCCCAGGCCCAGTAATCCAACTGCCAGTCTCACAGTTGCTTTGGCGGGGATCTTGTAGTGGTTGACTAGCCAATTCGCCCAAATAATAACAGCAATAAGCATGAGTGGTGCCTCAATGATTTCGGCATTGAATGAGGGGAGATGGTACTTGGGGATGACGTAGAGTTGGCGGATGGTGCCGAAGAAGAAGCCTGTGGAGAAGACAATGCCGAAATAAGTGAATGCGAGGCGGATTACGGTTGTGAGAGGAAGATTGGAGAGAGTTTTGGCGGTTGTAGTGTTGGCTTTTGGCGCCATAGTTTTCTGAGATGGTGTTTCTTGTTCCGATGCTAAGTGGAAGTTCAAAAATCGGCTCGAGTTCAGTATTTCTGTGCAAAATATGGCACAAGACCGTGTATGAGGTTTAGAAATTAGAAAGAGTGCATGAGAAGCCTTGTCAAGAGTGCATGCCAAGTAGGTTGGGATATATACTGGTAATTTGATCAGGTGATGGTGGGCTGATCTTTTGATATCACGTGAGGTCTATGGGGAGATTGAGCAGTACCTATGTCCCCCCCTCAATAAAAAACATCACAAACACCGAGAACGAATTTTTTGGAATTGAGCAACAAAAACCACATCTAGCAGCCCTCCTTTCAGTCAGCGCTCTTAATAGTCCAGACCATTTAGACTATTAGTCCAGACAGAAGTCCAAGACTAATAGTCAATCCACGACGGGCGTTCGTGGATTGACGACTAGGATGACACGTCCCTTGAAACGAGCCGTGTGTAGATTGTTGGGTCCAACATCAGGCATCCCGACGGCAGTCTTGCGAAGCGATCTGGATCGCACCAGTGAATTGATCAGAATTATCCAAAATAAAATGGTTGGCACAGCAACAATCATGGGTACCCTGGTTTTGTGACACCGTGCTAACAACCTTGCATTCTCGCTAACTGCCGGCGTACTTAGCGTCCACAACGGGCATCCGTGGATTGATTGATTCCCTGCCCTGATCTGCAGTCTGAACTTGTGAAATTAGAGGCATAGAACACCAGGGCTCCAGGATGTCACGTGTGGAATAGGGAGGCCTTCGAGCCCCACTTATAGGCCCGGGGTGTAGTTTAAAGCAGACAGCCCCTAATAACAACAACAGATACACAATACACACATATATTCAAGGTTATAAAATAGTTATATAAGCAATCTAACAATTTACAGTCGAATACGCGCTATATACTCTTACTACTTATACCCCCCCCCCCCCCCCCCCCCCCAGATTGCTAACTATTCGCCGAGTAATCAGTATAATAATAACTAGTAAGCTTGCTATAAGTAATAACTGGATTCCTTAGTTCTTAGCCCTTAAGATAAAAGCCCTAAACTAAGACCTCTAGAAATACCTTAACCTAGAAAAGATAAATAAGCTTAAGCTATATCTTATAAAGCTAACCTCTTTAGTAATTACAGACTTTTATAAGTAAAAAGAGGCTGCTATAAGTATAACTATAGAGTCTCTAATTTCTAGCTCTATATTTACTAATATAATTATTACAGCTATTAATATAGAGACTAATTTAAAGAACTCTTACCTAGTAATTAGTAAGAATTCAGCTCTTTAAATACTAGATATAATAAATCTTATAGAAAAAGAACTCTTAATCTATAATATAATATAGGCTAACTATAAATATTATAAAAGGTAGTATAAAAAGATAAAGAAGAGCCTAGATATTATTTAAAATTAGATTAAAAAGAGTATTTTAATTTCTTTTTATTAATAGAATTACTAAGTTAATAGCTCCCTAGCTAACTAAATATAGCCTTTATAAACTAAGTTTATATATACTTATAATAAAAGAGTTTAAAAAGCTTATTAAACTCTCTATAAACTTCTAGTAAAACTACTCTAATATTATATAATAATATATAAGGTAATTAGTAAGTAGCTTACTTTCTGGAAAATTATAATTAAAAAGGCCTAGATTATTAAGCTATAAGAAGTAATCGAAGTAAGCTAGTAGTTTAAAAACCTAGTTAAAGCTCTTAAAGATATATCTCTTAAGTTATAAATTAATATATATAATATCTTAAAGATAGATAGTATAATTAAGAATACCCTTTTAGTCTAGGCAGTTATAGCAGTTATTTGCTAAGTAATTACAAATAGCTTAAACTTTCTATAATATAAAAAAGTTACTTCCAGAGTATTTTATATTTCTTAGAGCTATACTAGCAGGTTCTTAATAAGAAGTTATAGAAAGAGAAGGAAATAAAATAATATTAATATTTTAAATATAAAATACCCTACTTACTTAAGCTGCAGGCACCCTTTTTTAAAATACTATTATACTTTCCCTATTTTATACTATAGTAGCTAGAGACTAAATAAGGCTATAGAAGTAATAATAAAGAAATATATTAATAGTAATATTAACAGGGTTATAGACTGAATCTAGTAGCTTATTTTAACTAACTTATAATAATATTATATCTTAAGCTTTTATTAGAGAAAGATATAAGTAAATATATACCTAATAGTTACTAAGACTTATTTACTATAGTAAAGTTACCTTCTTAACTCAGGGGTATTAATTTATATTTTTAGAGATACTAAATAAATATATAATCTTAAAGCTGCTTTAATAGAAGACTTTCTATAATTAAAAATAAAGCCAGTTTTAATTAATAGCTATAGTAATATTATAATAACTCTATAAGCTACTAATAGTTTACTAACCTCTCTTTAACTATTTAATATTATATATTATAAAGCTCTAATTTTAAATTTAATATTCTTTTTATAGCTAAGAAAATAGGGGTTTTAGTAGAATATAAGACTAGGTAATAACTGTCTATATAAAGCTAATAGCAGCTATCTTAAAAAGATTAAAAAGCTTTATAAGCAGTAAGTTCTTAAATATATTAATATAAATAATAAGAAGTTACTAGTACTTTAAGTACTACTTACTAACTATAATAGTTATACTTTTTAATCTGCTATATATATAGTATAAAGTAGGCTAGAGAGTAATTACTAGGGGATAAATTATAAGTTTATATTATTAAATAGATTAGGATATTACTTACTAGGTAAATATTATATCTAGTAATAATTAAATATAGTAATATATAATAAGTTAAGATAATTAAGATAATTAAGTTATATTAAAAGCTAAGTAGCTATATATAGTAAATATATATTACTTAGGTATTTATATAGTTATAGTATAGTATTAAATTATAGAGATTTTTTAATAATTCTAATAATTCTTTTTTTAATAAATTACTTAAATTATTTAGTAATTAAGGTAATTTAGCTATAAGTAGTAGAAATAAGTAGATATACTATTAGTATATATAATAAAGTTAGAGCTTAATTTAATATAAGTTATAATACTAACTATCTGCTAATTTTATACTGCATCTAGAAATATATATTATAGATTTAATAAAAGCCTTTTTAAGGGGATTTCTATATATAGTATTAGTAACTTAATTATCCAGGCCTGGATATTCTTAGGTATTTTATAAATATAGCTTAAAGTATTAATCTAAGGCTAGATAACTTTTAAAACTTTAAAAGAATTATTATAGTTAACTTATTACAGCTTATATATACCTTAGTAAAGTAATAGGCAGTTAGATATAGTATTATACTAGTACTTATAAATTTTAACTAATTAAAATAGAATTACTAAATTACCTTTATAATCCTACAATTTTAAATTATTAAATTACTTATATAATTTAATAATCTACTGTAACGGGCTGTGCCCGTAGGTGGCCTCGGGAACCCTCGGCCTTTCGTGGCCCACTTTTACCTTTAAGCCACCATGACGAGTATATTTATGGATGGACCTCCTCTACACTCTTTCTCTTCTTATTCTTTTCTTAAGTTTGGTATACTCTGTAGAGTGGCCTAGCTAGTTGCAATAAACTACCTTGAGACCGTTACATTATACCAAACTTCCTTTCTCCTTTTGGTTAAAAGTACGACGACGACGACGTTTTCCTCCCGTGACGTTAGTATACGGGAGAAGGGATCTCGATGACGACGACGACATTTTCCGCCCTCGTACTGTAGATTCTACAGTAGGATAAGCGAGCGGCGAAGGGTTCATATTTCCGCCCTCGTGCTGCAGATTCTGCGGCAGGTTCAGCGAGTGGCGAAGGGTTCATATTCCTCCCGTGCTGTAGGTTCTGCAGCGGACGTTACGGGAGAAGGGATTTCAACCAGACAGCCATACGAACTCGATCGCGAAAGAGGCGTGGGGTCTGGAGTGACGACTACAGCGGTTATAGCGTCACAGTAATCACATGAGGATGGACGATGACCTCTCGATGCGGGGTCCCGAAGGACCCGAAACCCAACTGACGCCATCAGAACGCCAGTTATTGGAGCAATTGAATAGAGTTCGGGCAGAACAAGAAGCTGAGCGCCGGGACAATCAGGCTCAGATTCAGTCACTACAGTCGAAAGTTTCTTCTCTCCAATCAGCTCAAGCAACACCGGCCACTTCCAATGCGAATACGTCACATGACGAAGTTCCACCAAGGAGAAAGAAACCATCGTTGCCTGACCCTCCTAAGTTTGGTGGGCTACGCTCTGGTTTCCGGGCATGGTACTTAGAGATGAAGAATAAGCTGTCTGTAGATGGGCCTTCAATTGGTACGCACGCTGACCAATTTGCCTACATCTACTCCCGATTGGAGAAGACGCCCCAGAACATGACGATTGTTTATGTCGAACAAGGGGGCAAGGCAGGTACCCGTAACCCTGATGACTACATGGAATACCTAAACGTCTGCTACGGCGATCCGAATGCGCAATCACGAGCCATTGATCGTTTGCGGAGGTTGAGGCAGAAGGAGACCGAGAGCTTTGCAGTTTTTCACCCTCGGTTTGAGAAGGAATTGGCTGATAGTGGCGGAGCCACTTGGTCCGACGTTGTACAAATCAATTACCTGGAAGGTGCTCTGAACAACCGGATGAGGGATCGGTTGGTCAGTTGCCTGGATGTACCCAAGGAATACCCAGGTTACGTTAAAACTCTACAAATCCTGGGATCAAGGATTGACAGCTTGGAGTATGGTCGGAAGCAGAATCAGCCTAGGACCCAGAGGCGGTCCCCTTCTCCGAGACAACGGGAACAGAAATCCCAAGGGGCGACGATGGATGAGATGGACTGGGAACCCACAAAGATCAGCCGTATGATCCAGAAGGCGAATAAAGAGCTGGAAGGCAAGCGAGCAAAGTGGGTAGACCAGGTTGAAATAAATCGTCGACGAGAGGAACAGCGCTGCTTGCGTTGTGGACGGACTGGGTGTTGGTCTAGCAAGTGCCCGCTGGAACCGGCTCGGAGACCGGGAAGCCTAAGGGGTACCGCAATGACGGAAGTTAAGAGAGTCGAACCTGTTACTAAAGCGGCTGTGGCCGACGACGACGATGACGAGTTTGATCTTATATCGAAGGACCAATCGGAGGGCAGGTCGGGAAAAGAATAACCCCTGGCGAAAGTCGGCACCAGGGGTATCAGGAGGCTAGGAAGCAATGGGACAAGTTTGAAAGGAAAATGGACGGTGAAGCTTTCTACATCAATTTCGGAATCAACGGAGCTTATTACACTAAAGCCCTCGCTGATAGCGGCTGCCACTGTTATGCCTCAATCAGTCAATCCCTTGCAGACCGCCTAAGCCTCCCACGCATACCAATCCCTCCGAGGGACCTCGAGCAAGTCAACGTTATTACGAGAAAATCTATCAAGTACGTTACATACGCAAGTACGGATATCGACGGACATAAGAGAAATCGGACCTTCTTCTATATAATTCCTGGCCAGCAGGATGATGTGTTATTAGGCCGACCTTGGATGGACCATGAACAGATCACAATGTCACCCGCTAAGGGTGAATTGGTTATCGGAACTTCTGGATTAGTTGTTAAAGAGAGGGACCCTAAAGAGAACGAGAAGTATCCCCTTCAGCGACAGATGGCCTCAGTCTACGTTGGACTAGTACGACGAGCACGCCGGACTAGAGGTCACTACCAAGGACCTCTCCAAATCTTTTCCGCAAGTTTGGCTGATATTGAGAGGGCCCTCGCACCGAGGAAACATAGTGACCCACGACAGAAGCTACCAGCCTGCTACCATCAATTCCTACCCCTATTTGACCGAAAAGCCGCTGAACGGTTGCCACCACACCGGCCAGGGGTGGATCACGCTATTGAGATTGAGAAAGACGAGAATGGCAAGGAGAAGGCTGTCCCCTGGGGCCCATTATACGGCATGTCAAGAGAGGAGCTCATTGTCTTACGGAAGACCTTGACGGAACTATTGGAAAAGAACTTCGTTCGTACGAGTTCCTCACCAGCAGGTGCTCCCGTCCTATTTGTCCGAAAGCCTGGTGGGGGACTTCGTTTTTGTGTCGACTACCGTGCGTTGAATGAGATTTCTCGCAAGGACCGTTACCCGCTACCATTGATTAGCGAAACACTACGATCACTATCAAAGGCTCGGTGGTTTACGAAGTTGGACGTGATTGCTGCTTTCCATAAAATCAGAGTTAAAGAGGGGGACGAATGGAAGACGGCTTTTCGTACGCGGTATGGTCTTTTTGAATGGCTAGTCACTCCCTTTGGTTTAACGGGCGCCCCGGCCACGTTTCAACGGTATATTAACCACACGCTACGCGAATATCTCGATGAATTCGTTTCAGCCTACATCGATGACGTGTTGATCTATTCTTGTGGCTCCCTATCTGATCACCGCAAGAAAGTTAAGAAAGTGTTGGCAAAGCTACAAGAAGCCGGCTTACAGATCGACATCGATAAATGCGAGTTCGAAGCTAAGAGCGTCAAGTACCTAGGATTTATCGTGGACGCCGGAGAAGGTGTCCGTGTGGACCCCGAAAAGATCAAGGCTGTGGAAGCCTGGGAACGTCCCCGATCGGTAAAAGGAGTTCGCAGTTTCGTTGGATTTGCCAATTATTATCGAGAATTCGTCCCTCATTTTTCTACTATTGCTATGCCCTTGACAGCCTTAACGAAGAAAGGAGTTCCATTCAGCTGGGCTCCTCAATGCGAAGAGGCGTTCAAAGCCCTGAAGGCTATGTTAATCAGCGCACCTATACTGGCTCAATGGGATCCTGAACGAAAGACAGTCTTAGAAGCAGACTCATCAGGATATGCAGTCGGAGGAGCTCTCTCTCAGTACGATGACGAAGGATTCCTACGGCCAGTAGCCTTCTTTTCGAAAAAGAATTCACCAGCAGAGTCGAATTACCCGATTCACGATAAGGAACTACTCGCTATCATTCGTTGTTTGGAACAATGGGATCCGGAGCTTAGGAGTACACCATCTTTCGATATCATAACGGACCACAAAAACCTCGAATACTTTCGGAAGAAGCGGCAGCTCAGTGAACGGCAGGTCCGATGGGCAGAGATCTTGGCCAGGTACAACTTTACCCTGAAATATCGACCAGGGAAGGAGGCCCCAGTACCGGACGCGCTGTCACGAAGGGAACAGGATATGCCACTGACTCCCCAAGACGATCGTTTAATGGGCCGGAGCTTCCAGCTTTTGAGATGTCAAGGACGACGACAACTCAAGATCAATAAATCAGTGACAAGGATATATGCTGGATTCACGTCAGCAGGAGACCAAGACCAGGACACAGATGAGCCAGCAGATAAATCAGACCCGCCAGAGAATCCATTCACTGAATCTCCCCTGAAGGACCTTTGGGACCAAGGACTGAACACCAATAATCGATATTGGTTAATCAGGCAGGCTGTACTAAATGGGGAACGACAACTCCCATCTCAATGGGGTTTACCAATCTCGCTCGCTGAATGCTCTATTGATGAACGAAAACGCCTTTGTTGGAGGGATCGAATTTGGATTCCGTACAACGAGCCTTTACGCACCAAGGTTATTCAGGAGACTCACGACTCTTATCTCGCTGGACACCCTGGGCGGGATATGACGAAGGCCTTGATTAGTCGGAAGTTCACTTGGCCAGGACTAAGCCAAGATGTCCGGAGATTCCTCCGGAATTGCAATGTGTGTGGGCGAGCCAACATTTGGCGTGAGAAGCGTAGGGGACTGCTGAAGCCACTCCCTATTCCTGACCGACCTTGGGCGGAACTCTCGATTGACTTTGTTACCGACCTGCCCCCGTCAGGACCTAATGGAGCGACTACGATTATGGTGATTACAGACCGACTATTTAAGAATGTGATACTCGAACCGATGGCTTCGATTACAACCCAGGCCGTCGCAGATACACTCCTTCAATGTCTAATCCGACACCATGGACTCCCGAGAGCTATTGTTTCGGACCGAGGAACCCAGTTTGTCAACCATATGTGGAAACGAATTTGTCAGTTACTTCGAATTACGCGACGACTGTCAACAGCATACCACCCAGAGACAGATGGGGCAACTGAGAGAATCAATCAAGTTGTGGAAAGTTACCTACGTTCCTTTACTACGTATTGGCAAGAAGACTGGAGCTCCTTGCTACCAGTAGCAATGTTGGCGATAAATAACCGGGACGCAACTTCCACTGGAATGAGCCCGTTCTTCGCGACACACGGATATAACGTCGACCTTATTCCCCTGACCGACTCTGACGAACTACTACGGACTAGTGGCCGATCCCCAGTGGCAAGAGGAGAAACGTTTGTTGCAAAATTGAACGAGGCTTCCCAGGTAGCGCAAGCCGCAATTGCGTCTGCTCAGGAACGACAAGAGGAGCATGCCAACCGAGTCCGACAAGTGGCCGAGCAATTCAGAGTGGGCGACAAGGTCTGGTTACGACTTAAGAACATCTCGACAGACCGTCCCTCTAAGAAACTTGACTGGCTCAACGCGAAATATACTGTTACGGAGTTGATTGGGTCTCATGCCTGCCGGCTGGATACGCCACCGGGTATCCACAATGTCTTCCATGTCATGTTATTAAAGAGGGCTGCCAATGATCCACTACCCTCTCAAGTCCAGGATGATGTTCAACCCCCTGCCCTAGTTCGTGAGGTGGACGAAACCGAGAACGAGTGGCAGGTCGAGGAAATTCTTAATGATAAAAAGATCCGAAACCGGACACAGCTCCTAGTCAAATGGACTGGCTATGTCCGCCCTACTTGGGAACCCCTTCAGAACTTCCTCGATACCGCAGCCCTGGACCGCTATGAAGCAACGCATGGCAACATAACCAATGATTAATTGTACGACAACAACAACAATCGTTAACAAAAAGAGGGGGGCTATTGTAACGGGCTGTGCCCGTAGGTGGCCTCGGGAACCCTCGGCCTTTCGTGGCCCACTTTTACCTTTAAGCCACCATGACGAGTATATTTATGGATGGACCTCCTCTACACTCTTTCTCTTCTTATTCTTTTCTTAAGTTTGGTATACTCTGTAGAGTGGCCTAGCTAGTTGCAATAAACTACCTTGAGACCGTTACATCTACCTAGGTATATAAATAATAGAGTAGTATATATTTACTATAAGTAATTACTTAGCTTTTAATATAACTTAATTACCTTAATTATC
The DNA here is from genome assembly GCA_020744155.1 of Ilyonectria sp. MPI-CAGE-AT-0026. NCBI lineage: Eukaryota > Fungi > Ascomycota > Sordariomycetes > Hypocreales > Nectriaceae > Ilyonectria > Ilyonectria sp. MPI-CAGE-AT-0026. The sequence goes on from JAGPNQ010000037.1 coordinate 269,264, forward strand.
TTAACTTACTATATATTACTATACTTAACTATTACTAGATATAATATTTACTTAGTAAGTAATACTCTAATCTCTCTATTAATATAAACCTATAATTTATTTATTAGTAATTACTCTCTTATTTATTTTATACTATATATATAGCAGACTAAAAGTATAATTATTATATAATTATAATATCTATAATATCTATAATATTATAAAAGCTTGCTAAGTAATTTATTAAGCTTTATAAGAAGTTAATATAAAAGCGGTATTTAAAGAGTAAATTACTCTTAATTTCTACTTAATAAAAACTAGTTATAGAAGCTATATATCTATATAAATTATAATAAATCAGGCTTTTAAGTATATATAAAATTACTATATAATTAACTAGTTAATATCTATAATTTAAACTGCTTTTATAATATTTATTAAGATAATAAAGGTATAATATAGTATTATAATTAAGATTTTTAAATATAATAATAAGCTCTTAATAATTTACTATAAAGTAGCTGTTAAAATAAAAATAATAGATATTAAATATAAGCTATTAATATTAAATACTTAAGCTTAGAATAAAAGTATAAAGTATATTATTATAGTTATTATAGAGAAAAGCTATATAATATAAATAGTAGCTAAGCTTTTAATATACCTTTAGCTAGAGATAATTAAAATAGCTATCTATTTTTATAATTACTTATTAAGTACTTATTAAAGATAGAAGTCTTTTTATAAAATATTTTACTTATAATATTATATTAATAGTATAGTAAAACTGGATTTATCTTATTTATAATTATATAGCTATAAAGTTTTTATACTAACTATAAATAAATAACTCTAATATAACTGCTTTTAAAAGCAGGCTTTATAAGCTTAAATTAAGTTTCTAATTAGTTATATATTAAGTAATTTCTTTTATATTTAGAATCTGCTATTAAAGAAAGTAGTTATATTATAAAATATAATATTTAATAAATAGCAGCTATTTAATAGATATTTAAAGACTCTTTAAGATAATTTATTAAAAAAAAACTTAAAAGTTATTAAGAAATATATTTAAAAGCTACTTATAATAATAAAGCTGCTTTTAGTATAGTATTTATAATTATTTAATAAAGAATTAAATAAAATTCTACTAGACTTTAATAGCTTAAAATAAGAAAATACCAGTAATAAACCTGTAAATTTTATAATAATACCTATTATATATAGTAATAGATAATTAAGTTTTTTATAAAAGCCTGCTAAATAGGATATTTATATTATCTTTAAATTTAAGATTCTTTTTATACTTTTAGATTTATATCTATTAGCCTTTTTTTATACCTTAGCTGCTTATTTAAATATAAAGAGATAGAAGTAGCTAGATAGTAATAATACTAGAGGAATAAAGCTAGTAAAAGCTTGCTAAATTATCTTTAAAAAAGTAATATTAAGAATATCTTTTAAGGTTATATTTCTAGCAGGCAGTTTATAAGAGTTAAAATATTATAGATACTTCTATTAAATTAAGAAAAATAGCCTAGCTAGCTTTTTATTAAAGCTAGTAAGGGGAAGCTTAACTTACCCTTTTAACTATATATATAATAATATTTATATTAATATTCTTTAAATATATAAATAGATATTTAATTTTATATAATATATTATAACTGTTTTATTATAATAGCTTTAAAGCTAAAAAGAAAGTTATTAAAATCCGGAAAAAATATCCTCTTATAATATAAAAAGCAGTGTTATTAACACTATTTATACTGTTTTAATTGGACTAATATTAGCCTGATAATTGGAAATTAAAAATTGCTTTAAAATTAACTTAATTTTAAAGCTGGATATCTTAGTATCTAGAATATAATAGGGAATAATTTTAATACTATTTAAAAGCTGATTTTTAAGGCTATCTAATAATATATTTATTATCTAGCTATAATAGCTAGATTTAAGAAATTATCTATAAAAAGCCCAAGACCTTCTAGCTATTTAAAACTTAAGATTCTAAGTATAAATATACTATTATATACTACTATATACTATAATATACTATCTTATACTATCTACCTTTTATTTATATATACTTCTTAACCTTATATTCTTTATTAGAATATTTCTCTTATTATAATATTATTTTATTTCACTACTTAATAACCTCTAATAATTTATATATATAGAGAGGAAAAACCTCTTATAAATAAACTACTAGCTAGAATACTATAATATTTATTAAAGTAGCTTTCTAGCTTTTATACTTAAATAGATAAATATCAATATAAAAATTAGCTAATTACAGCTAAAACCTCTTATTTATAAAGCTATAAAAAAGTAAACTTATAAATTAAAGTTACTAAGGTAGTAGCAGGCAGTTACTAAGTACTTAGCTATTACTAGATATATATATATAAGCTGGATAAATATAGCTACTTTATTAAAATTAAAATATAGTTAGTAATTTATAGTAATTAATAGTTAAAAAATAAGTAAGATACCTATATAGCTATCTTAATTAGGATATTATTTTAAATACTTATAGCTCTAGCTAACTACTTTAATTATAAGATATTATAATATAATATAGTTAATACTTTTATATATATTAACCTTAATAAAGATATTTATATAGAAATACTAATTAAATATTAAAAACCCGGCATTATTCTTAAACTTTATAAGGCTTTATATAATTTTAAATAATTTTTTTTTTATAATTATAACACTTTAAAAAAAGCCTGCTTTTACTTAGCTTTTAGTAAATATCTAGAAAGAACTGCTACTAGCTATATAAAGAAATTATTTTCTTTTTTTATATAAATAACTATATTTTTTACTATTTAAAAACTCTAGAATATAAAATAACTAAGCTAATTAAATATCTTTAAAAATTCTATTATATTAAAAGAGAAAAGTCTCTATATTAATTTCTAGATATTAAAGTTATTTATAACTAAATAACTTAATAGCTATAGCTTTTTCAGTTAGTATATATTAATAAAATATACTAACTGCTTATTAATTTCTTATTAAATTCTAGGTATAAAACTCTAATAGCTCTTAAAAAGCTTCTTTTTTTAATTATAAGATAATTTTATAACTTATTAATTTATATTAATAAAAGGTTGGAATAATTATATATACTATAATTATAACTTAGCTAGATATTATCTTTATAGCTAGTAGACTAGTATAATTTAATTAGAATCCAGATTTTAAGTATTATAAAGCTGCAAATTAAATTCTTTAATATCTCTTATAAATATAAGGTTTTTCTTATAATATAAAGCTAAGCTTAATAGTAGAAATAACAGCTTTTTAATAGTATTTAATACTAGTTTTATAAATAATTTACTAAATTATTAAAGCTTATAGGCTTTTATAATAACTTTCTTTAATAAAATAATTTTATAAAAAGCTAATAAATAAGATATAATTATAATATTAATAATAAAAATAGAGTTACTAGCTTTTTTATAAATAGCTAAAAAGGCTTTTTTTAGAAGCTATTTAATCTTATCTCTATATATTAACTTATAATTACTAATTACTTAATAAGAAATTACTTTTTTTTTATAAGTAACTATCTAATATAATAACTAATAAATTATCTAGCTAGTTAAAAAAAAGCTTATTTAGCTATATATAAAATTACAGTATATTAATATATATAACTACTAGCTTTAATAGAAAGTTATATAAGGCTGGATTAATATTATTTTTATTTTATTAGCTTAATTACTTACTAATAGCTTTATAAAAAGCTTTTTATAAAAAGCTTTAAGATTTTTATTAAGTAGCTAAAGCTTATTAATCTCTTAATAAAACTAGCTTAAAATAGAAAGTAGAAATTAGAGAAAGAAAAGAAAGCTTTTATAATTCTAAAAGTTAGCTTAAAAGTAATACCTTTAAGCTAAAGAGGTATATTAAATTTAAGATATAGAATACTAGAGCTTTAGAATATTATATATAAAATAAAAAGGCTTTTAAGCTTTACTTATAGGCCCGGGATATAATTTAAAGTAAATAGCCTCTAATAATAATAATAAATATATAATATATATATATTTAAGGTTATAAAATAGTTATATAAGTAATTAATAGAATTAATAGTTTAAATAGCCTGGATTATTAAGATTACTAGTTTGTAATTATTAAATTAAACTGCTAGTTAATTTAGTAAAAAACAGACTAAGTTATTAATTTAATCTAATAGATATATATTAGTTTAATTTGTAATTTAAATTAATAGTTCTCTTAATAATCTAAACTATTAAGAGTGCTAAAAACCTTAATATACTAAGTTTTTAATTTATTATATCTTTTTTATTTTCTATTTTTATTTCTATTTACAGCTATTAGGTAAATATACTATAAAATAGCTTTATCTTAATTTTATATATATTTATTACTCTAGCTTTATATAATATTTCTTACTTTAACTAAAGTATTTACTTATATAACTATTATTTAACTATATAGCTTTTATTATCTTTAGTAACTTATAAAACTAATTTTTAATACTATTAAAGATTTTATTTTTATAATTCCAAGTTTTTAAACATTTTTAAACAGAGTAAATCCTACCTATTTAAATACCTTTTTAATATATATTCTATATATCTTATTAAAAACTTATATATAAGTAAAATTTCAAATTTACTTTTCTTATTAAAACTTTACTTTTTAAGAGTTATATTCTTTTAAAAATTTAATAAATAAGTTTTAAAAAACTTACTTATTAACTATAAACTTTAGATATTAATTTCTATCTAAATATCCTATTTATTATAAATTATTATATAGGTTAAAAAGTAAGAATTTAAAAAAAGTTTTTTAATAAACTCTTAAATATTTAAAATTCTATAGCTCTTTATATATATATAGTTTAAGTATACAATTTAAGATTTTAAATATTACTTTTATTAAAAAGATACTATTATTCTCTTATTTTTTTACTATTTAAGAAAATTAATTTATCTTAGTTATTAGTAGATTATAACTTATTTTATAAGAAATACTATTAAATACTCTAGCTAGCTATAACTAGTTAATTAAGTATAAATATATTTATATATAAAAGTTTATTTAGAAATTAAAAAGTTTAATTATTTAAAATATATAAATACTGTAAAAGTTTTATTATTATATAACTAAGTAATTCTTATATATAAAAAAAAGTATTTTTAAATTAACTACTTTTTCTCTTAGTTATATAATTTATAAAATTAAAATATTATTCTTAATATTAAATATCTTTATTTATAGCAGCTTTAGTATTAGTATAAGCCTTAGCTATAGTAGTATCAGCCTTCTTCTACTTATAGGTATTAGCAGCAGCCTGCTTCTAAGTAGCAGTCTACTTATTACTACAGAGTAGTATTTTAATAATAATTAAGAGAATACTATAGAGCAGATATAGTAATAGTAAAATAAGGTTAAGAGATAGATAAAATTAAGTAGAAGATAAAATAAATAGGCAGAAACTAGAGATAATTAGCAAGATTTAAGTAATACTGCTAAGAATATATAGTAGAATAAAGGGGGTATATAAAAATAGCTATAGCAGAAGTAGTAGCAGTAGAGGTAATAAAAAGAAAAAAGAAAGAAAGAAAGAAATAGAAGGAAAAAAAGCCTCTTATAGCGCTAGAGGCAGGCTCTAGCAGCCCCCCTAAGATATTATATTGGTAATAACAGATATACCGGAGTTTAATAATAGTAGGTCTAGCCTACTAGCCTAGGTACTACTTAAAGGCTGAGCCTGACCTTAATAAAGAAGGTATGCTTTTTCTCTTTCTTAATTTAAAATTTTTAGAAGACTATCTTTATTGCCTGGCCCCTTTTTCTACTGAGCTGTTACAGCAGCTCTTGTCCCTCTTTTCTTGATCTTCCTTATCTTGTTATGATCAGGAGTATCTAATCAGGTATTTAACAATCTCTTTATCTTATTTTCTCCCTCCTGCTTGTGGCTGCAGGATCTTTTCCTGCGCAAGCTGCAGGGTATTCTCGACTCTTGCTGTCGCGGGCTTTATCTGCACTAAGTGCCTCTCCTACTAATAAAGTATAGGTCTAAAGGTAGTAAGAAAAGGTATATAAAAAAGGTAATTAAATACCTAATTTACAGCTAGTAAGTAAGAAAGAAGAAAGACTACTATAATATTACTAAGTCTGCCTAGTAATAATATAAAGCCCGCCCTAACTGGGGATAATAGAGCTGGAGTATTAAGTAATTAGCAGTATAGCCTTAGTATTGGAATCTATATTAGTATATATATAGATATATAATAGTTATATAACTATATAGAAGATTAAAAGAAGAAAAACCTATTTTAGTATAGCTAGTAGTAGCTCGAGGCTACTATATAGTATATTAAGCTAGAAAGTAAAATATAAAAACTTAGAGTGCAGGCCTAGTTACTATAATCTCTTTAAAACTCTTTAGTAGTATTTTTATAATCTAGAGGTATTAGGCTAGATAAAGGGTATTTTATATAGTATAAACCCTAAATAAGGCTAGTAATAAGATTACTAGTATAGACTTAAAGATAATAAGTAGCTTTTAAAAGTAATAGAGTAAAATTATAGTAGGGTTTTTATTTTATAGCTAGAAATAGCTTTTAGGTTTTTTCTTTCTAATTTAGTAAGTAGGAGTTTTATAGGCCTAGATATAGGTAAAATAGTATATATTAAATAAATAAATAAATAAATAAATAAATAAATAAATAAATAAATAAATAAATAAATAAATAAATAAATAAATAAATAAATAAATAAATAAATAAATAAATAAATAAATAAATAAATAAATAAATAAATAAATAAATAAATAAATAAATAAATAAATAAATAAATAAATAAATAAATAAATAAATAAATAAATAAATAAATAAATAAATAAATAAATAAATAAATAAATAAATAAATAAATAAATAAATAAATAAATAAATAAATAAATATTTTTATTTTAATTTATAAATTAATAAGCTACTATTTTTTTAATAATACTTTAAAATAGTAATATTTTAATATATTAGTTATTATAGCTTAAGTTAAGATTAGGCAGTTATAATTAGTAGAATTATAATATACTCACTTTTTTATATTACCTGTAAAATATAATTAGAAACCTATTATAAATAAATACTAGTAATTCTAATAAATTACTAGTAATTATAACTATAGTATCTCTAATTACCTTATTAAATAAGATTATATAAAAAGAATGTTAAGTTTCTAACTTAAAGCCTTAAGCTTTTTAGCTATTAATATACTTAGTTATATTAAACTATCTTTTAATATATTACTAAACTGTAATTTATATTACTTAATATTAATACTCTAATTATATTTTAATTAAGTACTAAATATCTTTTTTATCTATTTTAAACTTTTAAAATAGATATAAATTATTATATATATAAAGCTATATAAAAACTTATAGAGTATAAATTTAAAAGACTTCTATATTAAATATAGTATATATAGAGTTATATCTAAGCTTATAAAATATAAAGTAATATAAGGTAGAATATATAACTTATATTTTTTTATTCTTATTTTAATTAGGTATTATTTTCTTTTAATAACTAAACTGCTTAAAAATCCCGCTTGTTACAGGCTAGGGCCTATATTCTTGCAGCTGTACCGCAAGATATATAAGGCTTATATACTCCAGGGATGGGAAATTATTTCACAGCTCAGGGGTATTTAGGAACTTCTTTCTTTTTTTTTTATCTTTAATATAAATAGTATCCTAGACTAGATAGCTAGAATCCAGCTACTAGAGGCTATTTATATATATTAAAGATTATTTTATTTATATATTTAGAGTACTTATTATTTTATTATTAAAAACTTTAAGCTAGAAGCTAATAGAATAGATTATACCTATCTAATTATTACCCTTAAAGCTATAATATAAAAGCTTAAGAGTATATAAGAGGAAAATATAGTACTTAGAAGAATACTATCTGAGAATAAAAAAGAATTTAAATTAAAGCTACAAGCCGTCGAAACTGCAGTCCACGATAGACAAACTAATACCACCCCCCTTATACTAAGCGGACTCAGTACCTCGATACTCTAAGAAGAAGTTAGTATTTCAGTTTCCGAATAGAAGCCTACTTAATAACTACGCCCTCGACTCCCCGATTTAGCTCTTTATAAAGAAAAGAAGAGTATATAGCATAGGTAGAAGCTGGAGATAGAGAATAAGCTATATAAAGATAGCGATATACTGGGCAGCTTTATATTATAATTTAAGTATATATATTCTTAGTTATTAGAAAGAGTAAAGAAGGATATTACTATATTTATAGAGATTGAGATTAAAAAGCCTAAGGCTAACCTAGCCTTACTTTTTAATTACCTGGATCTATTATATAGAGATAGGGACTGTAAAAGGAAGGCTATTTAAGTATTATACTACCTTAAATAAGAAGAGAATAAGTTCTTTACTGCCTTCTACTTCCAATTTAAAAGAGAGATTACTAATATAAATATAGAAGTATAGCCTGATAATAGCAAAATCTTATACCTTTATAATACCTTAAATAATAAGCTAAAAATAATATTTATACTAGTAAATAAAACTGAAATTAACTTTTATATCGGCCTTATAATAAAATATAATAAGTTAAATAACTCTATAGAGCTACTTAATTAGTAGAAGAAGTTAAGTAGTAGTAGAAGTTAATTAAGAGCCTCTTTACCTGCTGCCCCTAGCAGTTATACCTAACTGGAAGTTAAAAGAGAGGATATAATAAAATAGGACCCGACCCCTCCGGGCTTAATATAGATTAGCGCCTTAAGGCCTAGAAGGAATAATAATCTTAATAGGTATCCTTTAAAGTAACTTTAGGATAAAACCCTCCTGGGGAAGAGAGTTAAGTAGGTTAGTTAGAAGGAGATTAATATATAATAATATAAGTACTGCTACCTCTGCTATAGAAGAGATAACTGCAGAATCTTTATATACCTATTAGCAGTATCCCTATACCTGGATTTGCAGATATATATTAGTATTATATTAGTAAGGCCTTATATTATTAAAGTAGTATTTAAGAACGAGAAGAGTAAAAATAAGATTACTGAAGATAAGTAATAGGAGTATATAGCAGCTTAGAAGGAATAGAGAAGGAATAGCAGAGTAAAAATAGATAGAGATTTTTTTCTAGTTAATATCAGACTTAATAGAATTAATTTTACTACAGGTCTGGTTAATTACAGTTATCTTTACTATACTGCTATAAATAATTAATTCTTCTACTTCTTAAAGCTGCTATAAATTTCTATTTCTCCTTAAAAACTTAAAAATACTACTAGTAACCCTAATATAGTAATTAATATAATTACTTATATATTAGTTAATATTAATAGTTACTAGTATTAAAGAATCTTTTTCTATATAGTCCTAAAGCTAAACTATAGTATTATTCTTAGGAAGCCTTAGATAGAAGATAAGGATATATATATCTTAGTAAAGAAGAGCTACCTTATAATTAGGTCCTTAGGTATATAAGTATAGAATCAGACTAAGCAGCCAGTCCTAGATATAAAGATTAAATAAGTAATAGTATTAGTTTTTATAGCAGAGGTATAATAAAATAAGAGGCAGCAGGGTATTAGAGTATTCTCTGTTACTCTAAAGGATATTAATAAGGCCCTAAGGCTAAAGATAAGAATAAACCTAAAAAAGAAGCTTCTAGAGTATTACTACCAGTAGCTCTAGGTATTTAGCAGGTAACTTACCGATAAACTCCCGCCCCTATAACTTGGTATTAACCTCTGAATTGAGATTATAAAGGATAAAGATAGAAATAAGAAGAACCTCCCTTAAAGCCTATTATATAGTATAAGAAGAGAGGAGCTTCTGGTTTTAAGGAAGATCCTTACTAAGCTGCTAGATAAGGAGTTTATCTATACAAGCAGCTCCCTAGTAGCTGCCCCAGTCCTATTAGTTAAGAAACCGGATAGAGGAATTTGCTTTTATATTAACTACTAAGAATTAAATAGTATTACTAAAAAGGACTGATACCCTCTTTTACTTTTAAGTAAAATCTTAAGGAATATTATAAAGGTAAAGTAGTTTATAAAACTCGATATTATTACTACCTTTAATAAGATATAGATAGTAGAGGAAGATATATATAAAACGGCTTTTATATAAGATATAATTTCTTTAAGTACTAAGTTATACTATTTAAGTTAACTGAAGCTCCTGCTGCCTTTTAATACTATATTAATAGTATCTTATAAGACTATTTAAATAACTTTACTTCTATATATATAGATAATATTTTAGTATATTTCTTAGGATCTCTTAAGAATTATAGAAGGAAGGTTAAATAAGTTCTATAAAGATTAATAGATACTGGCCTTTAGATTAATATTAATAAGTATAAATTTAAGGTTAAGACTATTAAGTATTTAGGCTTTTTAATTAAGGTAGAAATTAATATCTAAGTTAACTCTAAGAAAGTTAAGGTAATTAGGGAATAGGCTATACTAACCTCAGTTAAAGGAGTTTATAGGTTTATTAGCTTTATAAACTTCTATAGAGTCTTTATCTAAGACTTCTTAGATATAGCTTAACTATTAACTGAGTTAACTAAAAAGGATATTTAATTTAAATAGGATAACTAATATAAAGAAGTATTTAATAAGCTAAAGGAAATACTTATTATAGCTCTAATCCTTATATATTTTAACCCGGAGAGAGAAACTATAGTTAAGGCTAATTCCTCTAGTTATACTATAGAAGGACTGATACTATAGAAAGATAACTATAGTATTTAGCACTCTATTACTTACTTATTAAAAAAGTACTTTCCTACTAAAGCTAATTACTCTATCTATAATAAGAAGCTTCTTACTATTATATACTGCCTTAAAGTATAGCAGCCTGAGTTACAGGCAGTTAAGTATTTTATAATTCTTATAGATTATAAGAACTTAAGGTATTTTTATTCTAAAAAGCAGCTTATTAAGAGGTAAGTATATTAGTTTGAGTATCTTATAAGATTTAACTTTACTTTAAAGTAGAGGCTAGGTAAGAGCTTAAAGTATCCTAATACCCTATCTTATAGGGGGCAGGACCTTCTAGCAGATAGTAGTAATAAATAGTTAAAGGCTAGGTTTATAAAGATATTCCAGTCTAAATATCTTAAGAGTATATATATCATATTAATAGGAGCCCCGGCAAAACCTGAGGAAATTAACTTTAAAGATAAAATATAGCTTTTTAAAGACTAAAAATTACAGACTCTATAATATAAAGCTTAAAAGAATAAATTCTACTAATAACTTATAATATATATAGTTAGGAATAAAAGAAACTTACCTACTTATCTTTAGAAGGAGAAAACTATTAGTATTACTAAGTATACTATAAATAAGTAAGATCTTTTTTATTTCTATAATTAAGTCTGGATTCTAAGCTTAGAACCTCTTTATATAAAGATTATTTAAGATATTTATAACTCTTATATTACTAGATATCCTAGCAGAGACCTTACCTATACTATTCTATTAAGGCAGTTTTTTTAGCCTGGAGCTATAGCAGATATATACCAGTTTATACAGAACTGTAAGATCTGCAGTAGGAATACAATCTGAAGAGATACTAAGAAGGGGCTCCTTAAGCTAATACTAATTCCTAAATATATCTAGAGAGAGATCTTAATTAATTTTATTATAGACTTACTACTATCCAGGAGGGATAAGGCAATAAATTATATAGTTATTACTAATTACCTGATAAAAGGAGTAGAGCTAGAGGGAATAGATAATATCTTATCTAAGGTAGTTATAAAGAGGCTTTTTAAATACTACTACCCAATTTATAGTATACTAATAGTAATAACTAGTAATAGAGAGCTGCAGTTTATAAGTAATTTATAGAAGTACTTTTATAAACTCCTTAAGATTAAATAACAGCTCTTAATAGAATATTACCCTCAGACTGATAGTACTATAGAATATATAAATTAGGAGATTAAAAAGACTATATAGATTTAGGCTACTTATACTCAGGATAATTAGCTGGATCTCTTGCTAATTATAATAGTAAGTATAAATAACCAAGAAATATCCTTAATAGGCCTGAGCCCGTTCTTCTTTATATATAGCTACTATAATAAGCTAATCTGCCTGGTAGCAGACTGTATAACTAAAGGAGAATAGAAGGAGGGTGAAACTCTAGCTAAGAACTTTATAAGATAATTATAAAATACTATAGAATAGGCACAGGCAGCTATTATTATAGCCTAGAAGAAGTAGGAATAGTTTACTAATAAGTCTTATATAGCAGCCCCGAGGTATAAGCTAGATAATTAGATCTATCTAAATTTAAAGAATATAAAGACTATAAGACTATTAAAAAAGCTAGACTGGCTATATACTAAGTACTAAGTAATCTAAGAAGTTAACTCTTACTCCTATTAGTTAAATATACCTAGTAGGATTTACCCAGTCTTTTATATCAACCTATTATACTCAGTACTAATAGACTACCTGCTCTTATAGAGGCCAGATAATATATAACCGGCACCTATTCTAATTAATAGCAAAAAGGAGTAGCAGGTAGAATATATTTTAAATAAGCAGTAAAAAACTAAGAAAGATATAAGATATAAGAAAGCTTTAGTAAAGTAGGTTAGTTACTCTAAGCCTATATAGAAACCTATTAGTAACCTATAAGCTACTGCTTAGTAGAAGCTCTAGTATAAGAACTATAAGAGGAGCTGCAAGTAGCCCTTAACTCTATCTCCTAGGAGGGAGGGGGGTAATATCACGGGCCAGGGCCTATATTCTTATAGCTATACTGTAAGATATACGAGGCTTGTGCGCTCTAGGGATGGGAAATTATTCTACAGCTTAGGGGTATTTGGGAATTTCTTTTTTTTTTTTTTTTTTTTAATATAAATAGTATCCTGGACTAGATAGCTGGAATCCAGCTACTAGAGGCTGTTTATACCACTTATATAATTAAGCTTTATAATAAGTATATAAAATAAAGGTTTTTATTTTAACTTTAGCTATTAGAAGCTGCTAATATAATTTATAATATTATAGGTAATAGAAATATCTATATATTTTTATTAAGTACTTACTACTTCTTATTTATCTATTTATACTATTATTCTGCTAAATATATTTAGTTTTATTAGAATAGTATAATTTTATATATATAATATAGCTAAGAAATAATTTAAGTTTATTTTATTATATAAGTAAAAGCTCTTTTAAAAGTCTTTAAATTCTTTAAAAAAAAATCTATATAGTAATAATTCCTCTATAATTACAGTAACTAATTAATTAGCTTTTACCTGTTTCTAAATATCTAAGGGGTATTAGTAATAAGCTCTTTTTACTATTTAAATAACTAAGATATCTATTTTTATTAAAGAGTATTTATAATAGTAGTAAGCTTAAATTTAGAGAATATTTACTTTTAAATTAAAGCTTTAATAAGTTATTAATAAATAAATATTAAAATTAAATTAGAGATATTAAACTCTAATATATTCTTAATATACTAAGATATTAATAGAAATATTACTCTAAGTATAAGAACTTATATAGGCTATAATATACTTTAATATATACTAAAGTTCTAAATTAAGTTTATTAATAGATTATATATTAGTAATAGCTATATAATTACTAATATTAAATATATAAATTATAATAAGCTTAATCTCTTAGATTTTAATTTATAAATTACAGGCTAGAAGAAGAATACTATTTTAAACTTAATAAATCTCTTATATATTATTTAAAAGTATAATAGCTATATATTCTTTTTAAATAAACTTTACTTAAATAATTTTTAATTTTAATAGAAACTCTTTTATAAGCTTAAGTAATAATTCTAAATTTAGAGTAATTTTCTAATTAAGTAATTATATTAATAAGTATCTTATAAATATATATAAAGTTATAATAGCTATTATCTTTACTATTATATATTTTATTAATACTATTCTTATACTAATTATTAAAAAGTAAATAATATATATAAGCTAGAAGATTCTTATTTTCTTAGATATATAAATTAAATTTACTATTAATTATATTATTTCTTAAAATAATAGTTTAATAAATTTTCTAAAAAAAATAGATATATTAATATTAATTTATTACTAATATACTAATAGAATATTAATAGTAAAATAAAAAATATAGCAGCTCTTTAAGTAATACTATTACTATATATATACCTCTCTAAATTATATAATTTAAAATTACTCTAATTACTATATAAACTTCTAAGTTATAACTATTAAAATAAGAGTGTAAATAGAGAGTACTAAATATATATACCTACTTAAAGATTAGGCTGTAATAGCTATAATAGTATTATAATAAAGAGGTTAGATAGAGTTAGATTCGGAATTTAAATAAGTTAGATAGCTAGGTAAAATAGATAGCTTTTTCAGCTAATACTATTTAATTAAATAGATTTCTAAAAGGTTTTTAAAGAATAAATTAAATAACTATTAATTAAATAAGATATTAAAGGATAATTATTATAATCTAAAGATCTTATTTAAGACTTTTCTAATTTATAAGCTTAATAAGTTTAGCTACTAATCTCTATCTGGTATAGTACTTTATATTAAAGAAACTTACTAATTCTAACTCTAATAGCTATAAGTATCTAATTTAATACTTTTTATTCTTAAATATTAAAAAGCTCTAACTTAACTTCTTTTTCTATAGTATCTAATTACTCTTAAGTATATTAGGAATTATATATACTATTTAAAACTTTTTAAAAAAATAAGGTTATTATTTTATTTAGAATAATTAAAAGAGTATATTTATAATTAAGAGGAAAAAGGAGTTTTTCTATTAGTTAATAAAGAAATATAAGGAATAATTTTATAGCTAAATAAAAAAAAGAGAAAAGTAATATTAATCTAGCTTTTATAGCTAACTGGAAAAATAAAGAATTAAATAAAACTTTAACTGCTTAATTTTTATATAACTTTTAATTTAAATAATAACTTAGCTTTTTTAAAAAGAGCTATAATAGGATATTAGTAATTAGAATTTTTTATAGAAATCTATTAAACTATTTAATTAATTATCTTTTATTATATCTTACTTATATATTTACTAAAATTCCTTAAGATTATATTATTATTTATTACTATTATCTTAGTTTTAATACTTATTATATACTTTTATTTATTAAGTTCTTATTAATTCCTACTTAATTCTTTTTTTTAAGTTTTAAATAACTTTATAAATAATATCTTTTTACTAAAACTTATTTACTATACCTTGAAATATATAAGGCTTAGATATTAAAAGTTAGAAGATATTATATAACCCAGTTTAAAATAATTTATAGATTTAGTTACTTTTAAGCTTTTTAAGTTATTTATTAGGTATTTATAAATAAGAATACTTAATTAATTATTTTATATAAAGAAGATACTATTTTTCTTTTAATAAAGAGAATTCAAGCTTTAGGGATTAATAGTATATTAGTAATATTTATTAAGGTTAAATTATTAATATCTATTATATTACTAAAAGTAAGTAAATAGATTTCTAAATTTAATAATAGTAAAAATATCTTAGCTTAGAAGTTAGAGTTAAGTTAAGTTAACTAATAAAGATTAATTTAAGATATAGCCTTTTTTTTATATACTTTAGAAAATAAGGTAATTTCTACTGCTTTATTAAATTATATAAAATTAAAGATAGATATATTACCTATTATATTAATTATACTATCTTATTACTTAAGGCGCTTAATATACTTTAAAATAATAAATATATTTTTTAACTTTCTTTTTATTATCTTAACTTTTTTAATATCTATTTAAGCTTTAATATATAAAGCTACTTTTAAAGCTTATAGTATTTTTAAAGTTTAAGGTATTTTTAAAGTCTAGAGTATATTAAGAGTAGGGTTAGATATAAGGTTAATAAAGGTAAATTATAATTTTAAAAAGAGTATTATATTATTAGCTATAATACAGTTTATAAATTTATATTACTTAATTAAATTATTAAAAAAGGTTATAAATAGTATTAGTTATATAGAAATAGTTATATTATTATATTAATAGTAAATAGAGTATTTAGAAAAAGCTACTATAATATACTAATAGTTAAAGTTATAATTAAATAGCTAATTCTTTTAGTAGATAAACTGGAAATTACAGAAATTTATATAAAGCTATATTTAATTAAAGGATATTTCTTTAATTTCTTAATAAAAAGTCTGGTTATTATTAGTATTTATATTAATTTTATATTACTCTCTATAAAAATTAAATTCTGAATATTAAGCTTATTTAAAATAGTAATATTAATAAAGTTTTTAATATATAATAAATTAATTAGTTATAAAAATATTTATAAAGTTAAAGGCTAGTTTTAATATTATAAAATAAAGAGTTTAGTTAATATAAAATAGATTTAGTTAAATTTAACTGTAGTAAGTTATCTTATTATATAGAGGTTATTTCTCTTTATATTAACTATACTCTATAAATTATTAATTAAGATATATATTAAGAGATAATTATACTTTTATTTTTCAGGTTATAAGGTTATAAATATCTTAAATATATAAAAGGTATAGAAAAGTTTAGTATTTAAAAGAGCTTTTTAAAAAGCTAATTTAATAGCTTAAAAATACTTTTTATAATTAGAGTTTATAATATTATAATAGTAAAGCTAGACTTTAATTTAATTAAAAATTATAACAGGCTAGGCCTATAAGAAGGTCTCGGCCTACGCTCTCGACCCACTAACACTTTAACCTATACCAGCTGGAAGATTAAGAAGCTCTCTTACTAGTACCCCTTTTCTTCTTTTTCTTTTTTTCTCTTTAGCTTTAGGATACTCGTTACAGTTGCTCAGCTAGTTATTAATATATTTAGTTAGACTGTTATATTATCCTAAAGCTCCTCTTTCGACAAGATAATTATTTAATTAAACTAATTAGTCTGACTCCTACTCGGCTTGCTGCATAACCAAGTCCAGGAGAGCAGAAGGTTCTTGCCTGTATAGCAGTTAAACAGTATATTCCTATAATAACCTTAATAACGGATCGAATAGTAGAAGATTTCTAGATGGGATAGATAACTAATTAATTAAAATCGATTAGTCTGGTTTCTACTCGGCTTGCTATATAATTAAGCCCTAGAGAGTAGAAAGCTCCTATCTGTATAGCTAGCGAGTAATAACTGATAAGATAACCCGACTGAATAAATACCTGAGATAAGTAACTCTTATAATAGATAGCTTTAATTAGAAAGAAGGCTCTTTTAGCTAAATCTTTTAAATACTAATATAAATAATAATATAGATATTAGAATAGTTAGAAGCTCTATATATAGAGTAAGAAATAAACTGTAAGAAGATAAGAACCCAGATCTGTATCTTCTAATTAGCTATTATAACTCCTATATCTATATTATAACTACTAGCTTCTATTAATATAATTAGGCTAGAATTCTAAAAAAAAAACCTATTAAAGAACTTACCTACTAAGAAAAAGCTAATACTACTAGATCCCTAATACTTTAATAGAATCTAATAGAAGTTTTAAATATAGCAGCTTAAGATATAAAATAAGCTATATATTAATAGCCCTGCTCTTAGCAAACTACCTAATTAATTTATATATATCTATATAAGATTAGACTAAATACTATAGATAATATCTGTAGCCTTTTTAAAAAAGGGGGGCTAGATATATAATTTAATCTAAACTAATTTATAGAATATTTAGTAAGTTATTATAAAAATATTAATATTAAGTAATAAGCTCTTAGTTAACTAGAGATAATAAGGCAGGAAGATAAAAGAGTTTTACTTCCTTCTTACTAAAGTTTAAAAGAGAACTTATAGATAATAGAG